>JAOQMQ010000007.1:23494079-23521561 GCA_027563845.1 Erythroxylum subrotundum
CCTAAGTGGGAGCTTAGGTAGAGGACGTAGGTCTTAGCACCGAACCTCTATAAAAACAGTGTTTGCCATTCTTCCCTTCTATCTCTGTTTAATTTATTTTATTTGGATTGTTTGTGTATTAACTATTTGTTTAATTGTAGAATTTCCGCGAAAAAGTTAAACGATCTATTCAACCCCCCTTTTAGATCGCTTTCAGTGACCTTTTCTTTTATTTAATTGGTAGCTTTAGAAGATGAAACCATAAGCTTTGATCATATCCACTTTTGTTTTTTTTGCTTTTAAGGAATCAAAGATAGATTATAAGTAACACTATCATCATATTTCTGGGTCTCAGCGGAAAAAGTTACAATGGAAAGAAGAATCGGTTAAATTAGTTAAGAGTAGTTATGATAATCAGTAACAATGCTTAAATTGAAGTATCTGGCAAACCAAGGATATAGAAAACCATTCTTGATTGCTTCCCTTGTCTTAAAGTGATCAAACCACACATGCATGCAACAATCTTACAGTTGAAAATAAATGGTGTACAATGAGCAAAACAACAATAATCAGAGAATTAAAGAAAGAGAGATGTTGGAAGGGGAAGGATCAACTGGGGCTAGCTCGACATCCTCTCATGTCGATCCCATCTTTCCACTAACCAATGGTCTGGTAATCTGTAGACACAACAATCAGGGAGTATATAAATATCAGTGAAAACTTTGAAGAACATGGAAGCTTATGATGAGAAATTGTTAAAGAGTTTTGATAAATTTAGGATATTTTTTCTGGGAATGCCTGGTTTTTTTTTACACTGACAACTTGAAGTAGTTAAGATAGAGTTGAGTAGTACTTAACATGGATAATAGATCTAAAGAGAGCAAGTGTATCCAGGAGGTGGAGTCTTGCCACATGTAACGAGGAGTTGAAGAGCGAGAGGGACATAGATGTTAAGGTTGAGAAGCTTCAACTTGAGAGTGGTGCACAAGCAAACAGCAGCTTCAAGCTCAACTAATCCTTGAAGGACTGGGCAGCACTCATTAACAGCTGGGTCACCGAGTCCAATGTGCACTAATCCACCCAGAAGATCAACACAAGCTCCAAGCTTTAGAGTGTCAATGGGGCATGTATCCTTAGGTGGGCATGGAGTTCCCTTTGGTGGTTTAGCGGTCACTGGAGGGACTGCTACAGGAGGAACAGTCACGGGAGGGACAGTGATTGGAGGGATTGTGACTCGAGGGACGTTGATTGGCGGCTTAACAATGGGAGGAACAGTCACTGGAGGCAAATGGACTGGAGGGATTGTGACTGGAGGGATGTTGATTGGCGGCTTAACAATGGGAGGAACAGCCACTGGAGGTTTAACAATGGGAGGAGCAGTCACTGGAGGTTTAACAATGGGAGGAACAGTCACTGGAGGCAAATGAACTGGAGGTTTAACAATGGGAGGAACAGTCACTGGAGGCAAATGAACTGGAGGTTTAACAATGGGAGGAACAGTCACTGGAGGTTTAACAATGGGAGGAACAGTCACTGGAGGTTTAACAATGGGAGGAGCAGTCACTGGAGGTTTAACAATGGGAGGAACAGTCACTGGAGGCAAATGAACTGGAGGTTCAACAATGGGAGGAACAGTCACTGGAGGTTTAACAATGGGAGGAACAGTCACTGGAGGCAAATGAATTGGAGGTTTAACAATGGGACCCTTTGGAGACTTCCCTTTAGGACTTTTGTGCTTTGGTTTGGGCTTTTCACAAGCAGCACACCCGAGAATTGGGGTGGCTGAGGATATGAATAGCATGCAAATGAGGAGGAGAGCTGAGATTTTGGAGGCTTCCATATTTCTGTAGTTCTCTTTTCTCCCCTCAGTCTATAAAGAAAGAAAGAAGAACACAATGAGTAGAGAGAGTGCCTTGATATTATATAGTTGCATTGTCAAGTGCAATAAAACAAAAACCCTAGAAGCAGATCACGTGAACGTGGGCTTGCTTCAAAAGGCAGCCAAACTTTGCAAGTTGGCAACTAGCGTACAAATTCATGCATTCATACTGTTTTTTGTTTTTCTTTTCCATGTTCAATCCAATATCTGTACTTGATTATATGGTTAACTATGCATGCTTATTGATAATTAATTAACTAACAGTTTTTAGATATGCCCCAGTTCAGAAAATATGTTATGTTTGAAAGATCTGTTCCTTAACTGGTCTTGGTTAATCATTCTGCTAAGCATTCCAACTGACACAAAGCAGCTTTAGCTAGTTAGTAAGTTAGTTAAAGCAGCTTTCTGTTCCATTAAATTCTAATTAGTGATTATTTAATGTAATAAATCATTCTTATACTAATCTCGTGCTTCTGTGATATTCTACCAAATTTTAATTGTATGAAACCATCACATGAGGGACTCACATGCACAATAATAGAGACAAGTTAGATTATGTTCAATGCTGCCTTTTGCTGCATGAAATCTTTACTTATCTCTTGCCTCGAAAACTCCACAAAAAACTCCCTAAAAATTTTCCAGGAAAAGTTCGAAAGCATTTCAAGAAAATGGTGAAACTGATGAATGAGATTCAGACATGTAATTGACTTCCTTCCACTTGTTAAAGGCAAATGCGAAGCAAGGGACCTATCTTTGAGCTAGAATTTGGAACATTCATCAAACATGAAACAAGTTTCGAAATCTGCTACTTATTTTGGCTTTTAATTCCTAAAGCATAAAAGGTTGGCCTTGTTTTTGATAGTAATTTCGTTTTTATGCCTCATTGCGAATCCCAAGAACACTGTACAGAAGAATAGCCATTATTGGACAGGTATGCGATGAGCTAGGGAAAACTCTAATTTGGTAATCTTCTATGGCTTCCCCAAGTATTGCTTGTGCCTTTTCTGTTCAGAGGTTTACATAATATCTATGGTTACTTAAAAAGCTCCTACAAATCTTAAAGCTCCCACATTTTCTTTGATACAAAAAGCTTGTAGGGCCAGTTTCTTAGTGCTTAAAAGATGATATTGGACCCAGGTTTCTAAGGGTTTCCATGATTGATAAATTTTCAAACTAGGTCCACATCAAAGGCCACCTATCACTCTAGTTGTCTCACCAAATATTCTATACCATTTTCCTTTTCTTGGTGTTGAAGGTGAAGTTTAGATGTGTTTGTATGCGCTTAATCTATCCATTTGTGTGGATACAAACTGATAAGGATAAGCAGATTTTTCACAAAATTGTAAAAGACAGACACACAACTTCTCTGATTAAATAAACAATAGTCTAAGATGGCTTCTTCTTTACTTGTATGAACAGGTAGATTTCTCACCTTCAGCACATGCAATCCCCGAGCATGGAGTCAATTATCAGACAGATTATACATTAAGGAAAAAAGGACGTCACATGAAGATTCTTAAGTGCCAAAATGTGTATAAAACAAATCCAGAAATGCTGAAGCTGTCAATAGATTGTTTTCTTTCTTCAATTATTGTTCTAGTTTACTACGTATATTTCTCTTGCATACTTAGAGAATCAAAACGGTACGTCCCAGAAGTTGAGTTATACAACAGTAAACAGTACAGCAAGGCAAGCATGTGAAAATGGTGGGTTGGTTGGTGGCATCAGAGGTAGGAATCAGATGTGTATTATATTACATAGGACTCTGAGAAAGATGGTCTCTTCCAGAGACAATCTTTGGTGAGTTTGCAACTATGCATATGGTTAATGGTTTATCTTATGAGAGGTTTGGCTGGATTGATTTGTAGTCTTGTGAGTCCGTGATTCTGCTTTCCTCACTTCGATGTGATTGCTCATTCCTCTCTCTTCAATTCTCTTGTCACTACAAGTTACTGTCTTTTTATCTTTGGACGATCATGGAATTTAGCATACCTGAGAAACGATTTGAATGGTTCAAAATAAAAAGAAAAAAATTAACAACTTTGGTCAGCTACTGGTGTAACAAAAGAGAAAACAATATAAAATTCCTGCAACTGGAAGATCCCCACATCTCTTTTTAACCACACAAGCTCGCAAGCAGAGAAGAGACGAAGTAGCAATAATTATTAGTATTTGTCTTGTATGAAGTTGCAATGACTGCAGTAGAATAAAACAGTTCAGAACATCCTCTCTTCAACGAATGGCTCACAATGAAGTTCCAAAATTGGGACGTGTTCTTATGAGATCATGATCTGGTGGGTGAGGTTTAACTATGATCATATTGGTTGGATAAAATACATCCGCAACAAAATCGTTTTGAGGTGATCACAAGAATCCGGTACAAAGTTATCTGCACTAAAACCAGATGGCATGCCAGGTGAGAGATCATGCCTCGTGAGAGATAATCTCCATTGTTTGTCACTTAGCTAAACTAGACTCTCTCTTGCTGGAGATAATGTCACCATGAAATTATTGATCTTTGCATGTTTTCGGAGATTTTATTGATTACCCTCGATGGGTTTCTTAGGAAAGTATACGGTTATATTTTTTTTCCAGGTTTTAAGTTTATGCCAAGTTGATTCAGTTTTGTAAATGATCATCTTATGAGACAGGACGGCCAAGGTTTTGACCATATGGACCATCATGGCAGATGGATTGTTTCTAGGACTCTTCAAAACATTACAGTATCGAATTATTGATTGATCTAGGCCATCTTTGAGTTGTTGCACAGAAAAAAATCTGAGGAACAAATCAAAATAACAAAGAACATAAACGAAAAGGTGATGCATATGTGGGATTGTACGAGATTGAAAACAGAAAATTTTCTTCTTTCTGCTCCTTGACATCACGCATAGATGTCTACTGTCACTGACACTTTCAATAGTAACAATCTGGTAAAAGAAATTTCCAGGTAAGCATGACGACATTGAATGATGAACCCGTGAACAAACCTGTTTAGTACAAATGGAACCAGATCACCATGAACATTGCTTCCTGATTGGCTTTCATGAAGTCACCAATGTTCAAGTTTTCCTTAAAAAGCTATGCTTCTCTAACAGCTTCAACTATTCATCCATTTACGTACTGGACAAATATGCTTTACATAGTCTGTTTGGAAGATTTTGTGGGATTTGTTTCAAGAATATATATGTAAAATCACGGTTTCTGTAGAACTTACAAAGTAAATTGCTCCTTCTCAGTTTGCTTGTCTCCAGCCAAGAACGCGAAAAACATGGCCAACACTATACAGCCTCTACTTCAGCAAAAAGAGACCATGCACTACTTGTGATTTCCAAGCTAGAAATCGGTAAGCAGAATTTCTGTAGTTGTAATTTTTAGCACGACTTCATTGTGTTATAAGTTGCTTAACCTGTGCAGTCCAGAAAATTTAGGTACTTCTCTCACATTTTGGGTCCTAGTTGGCTGCTATATATCACTGGCCTGAGCCTCTTCAGACTCATTGTCACTATTATAAAATGGATCTTCATTTGGAGAAGAAAAGCACATCCAGAGAGGGAACTACATTGCAGCACCCTTTCCTCCTTGTCTTCATTTTAGTTTTGGGTTTCATTATGATGGACCCTTTTCGAATGGGACCAGTTGGAGGCCGTGATTTTAAGCCTGTTAAGCATGACATTGCACCTTACAAGCCTGTCATGAGGAACTGGCCAAGAGACAATATGAGCAGATTAGAAGATGGAAAGCTAGAGTTCGTGGATGAAGTTTTCGGCCCCGAATCGTTGGAGTTCGACAGCCTGGGACGTGGTCCTTACACAGGGTTAGCTGATGGACGCATTGTTAGATGGATGGGCCAAGATGTGGGATGGGAATCTTTTGCTGTTGTTACTACAAGTTGGTGAGTTCTATCAGTGACTAGAATGCTTCAAAAATCAGTTCACATTTCCCTAAAAATCGAGAGGGTCATCTTGTTTATTAATGAACTTGGTACCACTTAATCACATGAAAAAGCCAAGGACACCTCTTAATTCCTGTAATGATCAATATATATAACCTTTAAGAAGTTGAAGTAAAAGGGTTTCAGGAGAGTAAATTGAACCAATTTATGCAGATGAAACAAGGAAGTCATGTCTAAGTAGTAGGTATTTTTGTTACGAGTTATGTTTGATTACTTGCTAACTGTATTGAGAGATTGGTTCCAAAAGGTCAGAGGAGCTTTGTGCTAAAGGATTGGACTGGATCACACCAAAACAACGCAAGAATGAGAAAAAATGTGGCCGTCCCTTGGGACTAAGATTTGACAAAGTCAGTGGGAACTTGTACATTGCAGATAAGCTATGGGCTGCTGGTGGTTGGACCTGAAGGAGGTCTTGCTACTCCTTTGGCAACTCATGTAGAAGGGGACCCTATACTCTTCGCAAATGACCTTGACATACACAGTAATGGCTCAATCTTTTTTACGGACAGTAGTAGGAGATATGACAGAGCGTAAGTGATCTAAAGGTTTATTCTCAATGGAGATGTGATTCTTGAGTTATTGGTTTTCTACTAAAGTTTTATCTGCAGAAAGTTGGCATTTGTCATAGGAATGTCTTGCCTTTTTCAGGAACCACTTCTTCATATTGTTGGAAGGAGAATCCACTGGCAGGCTTCTTAGATATGATCCTCCAACTAAAACAACTAAACTAGTATTGGATAGCTTAGCATTTCCAAATGGAGTTCAGCTATCTAGTGACCAAACATTCCTATTGTTCACAGAGACAACCAATTGCAGGTAATTGAGCCCAAATCCTTCGTCATTTAAAGGATGCAGCCAGTAAATGACCGTAGGCTTTACTAGTGTGAGTCTCTTTTGGATGAAACTATATGCACAATATAGGCACAGAGCCATATCAGACTAAAGAGTTTGATTGTTCTCATGACATCTAAGTAATATTGCAGATTGATGAAATACTGGCTGGAGGGTCCAAAAACAGGAAGCGTGGAGCTTGTAGCTAACCTGCCAGGTTTTCCAGATAATGTAAGAATTAACGACAGAGGCCAATTCTGGGTACCAATACATTGTTGCAGGACTTCAGCACAGGAAATTCTCTCGCATCATCCATGGATGAAGAGTATCTACTACCGCTTACCAGCCCGACTGAGCTTCCTGGCCAGGATCATTGGGATGAGAATGTATACGGTGATATCACTCTTCAACGAAAATGGAGAAATCTTGGAAGTTCTTGAGGATCCAAAAGGTGTAGCAATGAAGTTGGCGAGTGAAGTTCGAGAGGTAAAAGGGAAGCTGTGGATTGGAACTGTGGCTTATAATCATATTACGACCCTCGCTTATCCTTAGCACTGGAAATAAGAGCTTGCTGATGGATGAATGCAGTTTGTCAGCTATAACTTCTGTCATAAATAAAAGGTACTAATCTTGTGAGCTGTGCATTGGAACTGTGGCTTATAACCATATTACTATCCTCGCTTATCCTTAACACTAGAAATAAGAGCTTCCTGACGGATGAATGCAGTTTGATAGCTATATATTCTATCATAAATAAAAAGTACTAATCTTGTGATTCTCCCACGATCGAAACAGTGTGACTTCATTACATACAAAGATCCGAAGAAGTAGGTTTGGTGCAGAACATACATTCCATGAACTTACAAAGACAGAAAAAGGGCAACAAAATGTGAAAATCTGCATCTAATGTCATAATCACAACTCATCCTTACACAACAACGTAATTTGCATAATTTCTTTACTTTCATGTAAAGTACAGTAACATAACTTGCCAAGTGACCTTGTAACGACTTAGCAGCTGGTTTGGATAAAGAAACTTATATAAAAGGTTGAATTCCAAAAACGAATGAAGGTGAAGGAAACAAAAAGAGGTGGGAACTTTACAGAAATTGCCAAGTCATCGAATTATTCAATCAAAGTCATCAACTTTAAGCCAGTCACTTGATTCAACATCCGAATCTTTATCACGAGAACTTGGCTGTCTAACCTTGTGTACTCCATCATGTGTCTCAGAATTTTCATTCAGCTGAACCCAATCACTGGATCCTCCAGGCGAAGGAACTCGCGGCACCCGTCTAGAACTGGATAGTCTAGTAGAAAGATCATTATCATCATCCTCCAAATCACTAAATGACACATCCTCCTCGTGTTCAAGTGTTCTTTGTTTGTCACTTGAAGTGCCTGTATCAATATCAGACTCTTCCAACCAGTGGTCCGAGTTGCCATCACCAATTTCTAGCCCTTCATTTGCATTAACAATCTCAGTAGCCTCCTTTTTGTTAGATGAAATATTTTCTTCGTGCAGATCACTGATTTCGCTGATCTCTTCAGAGGTATTAGGAATACTAGAACTCTCTGCCATTTTGTCCTCCTCGTTCCTCTTAGTTTGCAGCTTCTGCAGAAGTAAATTTCTTGTCTCTACAATCTGCAACCAAGTGAAAAGTTAACAAAATATCTACATCAGTTGGATAAAAAATATTGGTGGGTTAATGATTAAATGGCACACTTATCAAAATATGTATAACTTAAGAATCAGTGCACAACTCTGTATCACATATAAAAGGAAAGCATGTAGAAGTTGAAGTCCTTAATTTGACCCAAAGAGAGATTCATAAATATTAATAGTAGCAAGGTAACAAGAGGAAAGGACTAGCGTAATCAAGAGGTTGCAAATAATGAAAATCATACCTGAGGAGTTGAAAAAATCTCAAAGTCATGTTCATTCAGTCTTGGAAGCAGCAATATGAAGTACACCATCCAAAACTTTTCATCTTCCACATAACTGCTAAGTCTAGTTCGAAGATCTCTGAAACTAGGAACCAATTGTTCAACAGTTGAAGCATGTTCTCTCTGAGCATCAGACAATCTGAAATCTGCAACACAAAAGACCAACATGCAAGGTTACTTGATGCGGTGTAAAAACATTGCGTTGACTACATTTCCAATAGCCATAACATGAAATGACTACCAGAAAAGTACCAACATCATACTACCAGGAAGTTAAGAATTCAGAATTGAAACCCTTTCCTATCTTCTCCAAGCAACATCCTTGACACCTTTCCTCCCGTAGAATTTGAAAAAGGACAAAAGAACACAAGCCCCCATATGTCAAAGAAGGTTCACAAATTAACCAATGGATCTGATCCTCTCATTCATGACCGGCAAATATAACTTTAGGTGTAAACAATTTACCCATCAAAGTTTCTCACAAAACCAACCAGCAACAGCTATCAACTCTCCGAACCGAAAGGCTTGAAAAAAAGAGTTTCAAGTTCGGTAGAGCCTCAAGAAGATGAAAACAAGAGAATTATACAAAATGCTAATCAATGTGTACAATTCAGATTTATTCCTCTCCATAAGAGAAAAAAGTAATGAACCAACCAACTCACATTGCCACCACCTAATGCATCAAAACAGACTCTAACTCGAGCAGAATTTGGTACCAAATACTCGCCCATATATGCTAATGCTTACACATTACAGATATTGATTCCTCAAATTCAATTTAGCAGTAACAACTGATACCATCAGAGTAGAAATTTGAAAAAGCTACAAAATTTTCCGCCAAACTTGAATCGCATCAAACGTACTCTACAAACCCACCCACCATGAAATTATGTTCACCAAAAACTCAAAAGCCCACAAAATTGAATCTTTACCATTTTCCAGCGACAATGGAAAATCAGTCCAATACTCAGTCCTTCTCGAAATCTCCTTAACAAAGTTAATCACATCCTCCGTTATCCCTGGCACGTACTCCTCGTCACCGTCACCATCACCGGTTTTATCATTATCTTTTTCTTCAACATCTTTATCAGTCTGATTAAAGCTCAAAATATTGGAAGTGAATTTCGAGATCTCGCCAACTGAGAGCAAAGAAAGCCCGTTCTTCAAGCTTCCGGTCAATTCCGCGAGATCGTTATGGATCCCGAGAAGGGCTCGCGACGACGACGCAGGAGAAACAGGAGAAACCATCCGCGGTGACTTATCCTCAACAACAGAGGATGACGGTGGCGGAGCAAGGAAGTTGGCGACGCCACGGAGCTGCCTGCCGATTGTTTCTCCAATCACCGAAAAGTCCTCTTTCACTCCGCCACGATTCTCGGGGGTCCTCTCTTCTTCCTCCTCCGGCTCTCCATCGGACATTTGCCGTCCCGGTGACGACGTGGAAGAATCCGGATCGTTCGATTGAAGAGACCTGAAAATCCAAGACATTTCCTTCTGAAGTTCTTGTTGCTTTTTCCCTCTTCCTCTATGTACTGAGAAACAGAGGAAATGGAAAGATTCAGTGGATATCAGGATCAAAAGATTCCCTTTTTTCTATAAATTTGATGAAAAGAGTTGATGGGGTTTCTGGAATTCGGTCACTGAAGGGGTTTTGAGGCTAAAGTTCTGATCTTTGTTTCGAGGTTTAGCTAAGTGGTGGCAGTGGCATCCATCTCTCAATGGCTTAGTTTGCTTTTGCATTAGCTTTGCTACTTCTCACTCCTCTTTTGCGTTATTAGATTTGGTAATGATTGAGATATTTATGGAGTTGTGTTGATTAATTAATTAATTAATAATTAATCGTTAGAACTAGAAGAGACCCAAAAGTCAAGTTGGTTTAGTCCTGCCACGTCAAGTGTGTACTTATGGAACAATCTTTTATTTTGTTAGCTTCTTCCTATACATAATTTTTTAAATGACAAGTTCCAAAGTTTATTGGAAAGGTATCATTTTGATTACTTTCATACACTAGAGTTGAATCAACTTTTTTTACCAAAAATTCATGAACAATTCCTCTCCATGAAATTAGACCTTAAAGAGGGCCTTTGTGTTGATAATTAGCATTGTCCTTCTTCACAAATCAGTGTAGATTTTAAGAAGTTAAATTAGTTTATGTATATCAAAGCTCATACACAAATCTAAATTGACTGCTTTCCAAGTTTGGGAAAGTTTGCCTGGAAAGACGGAAGTAAGAAGGACTTCCTGTCAAGTTTGTGTACAGACAAGTTGAAGGATCTATAACTAATTGCATTGCCATGTAACATCATAAATGTCCTTTCATGTCATTGTGATTGAAGGAAACCATCTTGTTCAATTCAACACGTGCAAGCAACAAACTACGGGTAGTTTAGGACCAACTCTTACCAGAAGTTCGTACGAAACTTTCTAAGATTAGAATTTCTCATACACAAGTACATGGACAACCTTTATCTTTCTCATCTTCTCAACTTTAGTCACTTTTGCAAGAAGTGAAAGAAAGCCTTTTCAAAGCGACAAAAAGAGTTTGGATTTCATACCACAGCCAAGAAGTGTAGTGACTGTAACCAAGTGGCTTGAGTGGGAGGAAGTTGCTCTAAAAGGGAATTTACTAAACCAAGGTAACAAGAAACCAGATTTTGTTTCTCACAGGCAATTGTTTGCTTTCCTCGTTCTGCAAGTAAAAGCTACAACGATGTAAATTACAACATCAGAAAGTAGTTGTCTAGCAAGGCAAGACCAATGAAAACTGGTAGAGTAAGGCAAAACCAGCTAGAAGCAACAAACAAGACGTAGCTATACCATGTAGGGAACTGCTAATAAAACTGGAACAATGAGCTTTGATTCTGTTCATTGCTTAAATGTTTATGACAACAAGAATTAAATATCATCTCTATCATCTATAAAGTAAAACTTACAATCTCCAAAGTTCAAACATTACAATATTATACTGTTACAAGAAAAGTTTAAAGAATTCCTGCTTAAGCAAACATGAACAGTAAAGCAGGTGAGAGAATTGTCTCAAATTCATTATTACTAACCTTCATCAAGTAAATTACAACTAAATCAAAGCCTTTCCTCTTGCTAATTATTCAATAAAGAATCTCATTCTAATTGGCTACTGCACATACAAGCATATGGTACAAATCTGTTTGCTTTCCAATCTATCGCAGATATCAAACCCAAAACTGGCCAATCCGCTGTGCTTTATCTTCGAAACTGTTTCAGGAGGAAGAATGTATTCGTTCTGTGAAGAATCTAATAAAGGCCTGAATAGGGATTGTATGCATTGACGGGTGGTGCCCGTGGGCCGTATGGATAAACATTGGCTCCATGAGGATTCGAGAAAGGATTTGAAGGCTGTTGTTGAGGGGTATTCATCATCATCATCTGCTGCTGCTGCTGATAAAACATGAAAGCCTGTTGTTGATTGGCCATTGTAGCCATTTGAACAGAATGGGGTGCAGCCACTCCATTGGAAGCAAAGAAGGGGTCATATGTTGTTGTTTGCATCATAGGGCCAGCCACAGGGGATGGTTCCCAAGGATTGTAACTTACTGGTTGACTACTTCTTCTAATAGCATCATCATAGAGGCTGTCCAATGTGAGTTTATCTAGACCTCCAGCCTTTCAAATGAAGAATGAAAAGCATTAGCTCATGCAATAGTTATCATGCATTCAAATTATACTCATGACAATACAGGGGCAAACAGGGCATCATTAGCAGTAAAGATACCAGTTTGCTAGTAGCTGCGGCAGTTTCATTTGAACTTGGAGCTGTAACAAGTGCAAGTTCCCAGCCCGTAGTTCCATTCACTTGCGTTGGAACAGTAGCACTAGTTTGGTCAGCTGTTGCAATGAAAACATAATAGCATTAAAATAGCTCTCAGTTGCAACAAGCTACTAAGATGGAGGTTATGACAATCAAACTTAGTTCTGCAACCCCAGTGAAATTTTCTGAACGTTTGAAGGTTCATCTTTTGGTATTTGATTTCAAACCTAGAATCGATTCCTAAAGTCAAACATTGTATCCTGAGTCATTTTATCACAAAATACTTGCACATTCATGGTCCCCTCTCATGAGAGCAGTTGCTGCAGTATATTTCTGGGTCAAGTTGGAAAGCAAAGTTAGTTTGCCACATAGATATAGAGATGCAATCTCTTCAAGGTCAGGACTGAACCTTGAAAAAGTTTGGTTATTTCTTAAGACTTTAGTTTCCTGAAAAAACATCTCATGTCTTGTTTTGTTAACTCAAGTTTCCATAGCCAGTCCAATGTTGCAAGAGCTAGACTGGGAGACATTGAGCTTTTCATCAGCCAGGCCTGACCTAAGAAACAAAGCTCATCCTTGGGCTGGGCCAGGCTGGCCCATGCTTAGGTATTCAAAGATGATATGGATATTGATATTGTTCCACAAAAATCCAAAACCAGCATGATTTCTCAACCTTGTGAGCAAGATCTGTATACTTTGAAAGGTCAACTTACCAACTGGAACAATAGCCAGAGCCAGGGCATTTTTTTCATCTAGTTCTGAAGCAGCTGGCACAGGGTCATCCAAGTTCTGGTGACAAAAAGGATTTGAAAGGGCATATCATCATAAGGCCAAAGCATCCGGAAACAATAATTGGAATGAAGGATTTGAGTCTCAGACCATTACCAACAAATCAGGTGGTTGAACAGGAGGCGCTTGCTCCTTTGTGGGTTCAGGTGGGGGCGGAGAGGGTGTCACCTCCTCCTTTACTTCCTCTTCCTTCTTGTATTCAATCGCTAGAACTTCCTTGGGAGCTTTGTTTTCAGCAACCTGCTTTCCATAAGTTCACATTGTTAGAAAAATTACAGAACTTAGGCATGCAAAACCACTAACCAAAACCAATTCAAATGTTACAAATAGTATAAGGTGATACTATGATTTATAGATACATTGTTTCATATTAACAGCATATGCAACTCGCATCAATTCAGCTAACTTAAACATGGGTATATGAGAGTAAATGATAACATGGACTGAGGATGAACAAACAAGATGTCAACCTCCTTGTCAATTAGACTGATTTTGTGAAGTTTATCATATTACAACCGTAGTTAAATTTGGATGGTATACCTATTACTGACAGTCAACACTATGATATACTTATTACTATTTTGTAATTCTCGTCAAAAAGAAGATACGAAGTAGAAGCACTTCTATACCTGATTTTTGCGTACTGTTGACATTCGTGGAGCTTCTTGAATGTAATCTTCCATGTTTTGTAGAAATGAAGAAGGCGGCTACATCAGCAATAAATATTTACTTTTGGTAAATTTGTTACCAGAAAAAAGGGAATTATGGAAGAAAAAAACATGTTCATAAAACACAAGTGAGAATGTAAACCTGCTCAATCTTAATAAATCTTTCTCCCCTTCCCACATCCATACTTTTACATATCTCATAGAATTCGGAGAGTCTTTCAGCCTGTTTACAAAGAGAGTGCAAAAGCATTACATCAAAACATATAACTGTTAAAGCATTACATCAAAACATATAACTGTTAAAGCATATAGAGATGATGTAAACAGTAATACGACGACTTTCTAAAAAGATTTTCAACCTGCTGGCAAGACCTCCTATATATATCCAGGGCCCTCACGGCATCTAGACGTTGCATCTCAAAGAACTGGCTTCAATAAAATTGTCATCAGTAAATAATTTGCAAAGTATCTAGCTTCTGATCAAAATGATATGAGCAATTGGATACCTTGTCAATTAAATTGGCAGTACCGTCACTTATAGCTTGGTAAATCTTAATGCTTTCAGAAGCAACCTAGTGTTAATGGGAAGAAAAATAACAAATTAGAAAAAATATAAACCATCTTGACATTGTCCACCAGTCAAAATGATCCGGCATGAACAGAACTTACCATAGACAATGCTAATTGAACAACAAAGTTATTAACTGCTGCCCCTTGTGGCTGCAACAAGATAAAAAAGAATGACCACCGATAAGAGAACTTGAAAATATAAGGAAAAGTAAAGAATGTTTATCAAAGAGTTCTAGCCTTGATGGAAATTTAATGAGAGGATTAATTGTCAGCAGACACCATTAATGCTAGATGAGTGCTAGATGAGTTTAACTTATTTTTAAAATTACCTGGCAACCAAGAACACGGTAAAGTAGCTGTTGCAATCCAGGTAACTGTTCCAGCAATTCACCTGTGTCTAGTTCTTTTGTCCTCTGCAACAAGTTTCACAATCATAATCTAGCCAATATATCATCTAATAGATTCAACAAGTTAAGGGTCTGATTAGATATTGTATCAGTATAAGAAAAGCTAAAATTACACTATAACAATCTCTCCAAGCCAAGCAAATTAAAACTCCAATTCCACATGTGCATAGTAATGCGGCTTTACTATTTTTGCCGCAGGAGTGTGAAAACCTTTTATAATAAAAATTATAAGAAGAAAACTTTCCAGTTTGAGCCTTCAGAAATGCATAGTTGTGGAATAAGGAACCTAAGAGCTAAAAGCAAACCCAACATCATAGTTCTTAAGTGATTACTTCCATAAGTAATGCCTTGAAGTAATGTCATGATGAAACCAAATCACAAAACAGATAGCAGCAACCCCACTTTCTCCAATAAGAAATCAGAAGGAAAAAAAAGAAGACTAAAATATTGAAAGAAAAGTTCATACTGGTCGATCTGTTTCCACATCATACTTCAATATTCGATAGCATTCCAGCCTCTCCTCCAAAAATAAGGCATAACTGCGAACCCAGGCAGAATAATCCCAAGCTGGCCAGATATAACAGCAGTAAACATCATTTACAATCGTTCACTCAGATTAACCATCTGACCAAGAGAAGAAGAAACTACCATTTGGACTAGAATCATCTTTAAAATGAGCCATGTTAAGCATATGGCTTCTGCTTTTGCCATAGTTAATAAGCTCTTCATGAAAAGTGGGGTCCACTTCCCTCAGAGCTCGGTGTATCACAATTAGAGTCTTCAGTGCAACCTAAATGCGAAACAAAGCAATCAAACAAACAGAAGAAAGTTACAGAGGAAGGTAGGCAAATCCAAGTTCATACAGATCATAGTGCAGAAAGAGAGCCAAATTTTCGAAGTTTTATGACTCAAACAATAAAGGAAAAACTCTCATCTCATTATTAAGTGTGCTATATATGAGGCACACACCGCCCAATTATGAGTCTTTGACAGCCGTTTGGCAAGAGCATGGATGCAGTATGCAACATCGGCTCGTGGCACGGTAGCTGAAATGGATACAAAAATTGCTGCAAAGAGATATGTAAGAAATCATTCACCAGCACTGTCTTAAGTAACATGATGCATCATAGATGCGCAGCATATCCTGCTTCAAAACATGAGCCAAAACTAATGCAGAGCAATTACCTCTAACGTGCTTTTCTTTTGCAGGTCGCTCAACATGATTGGTGGCCCTAACTATAGCAATGTCCAACTCCTGCAACATTAAACGTCGAAACCAAAATGGACTCATTAGAACCCTAAAGGCAGTAGCAATTATTAAACATCAACTACCGCATAATCACGAAGTTGTGGTCATTTAACATGTACAATTACTAGTACCTTATAACCACTATTGACTTTAGCCAATGAGACAGTGGTTGTATCCTTCAAGGCTCCAAGTGCTTTCCTAATGCTTTTCTGCGTACCACCTCCTGACATTCTATCTCCTCAATCGCACAATCCTACAAGAACCCGTCAAACAATCAATGCCATTATCTCAAATAACTCCTCAGTCCCGCCAAGCGAAACAGTTCAATCCTCATAATGTTTGTTAATCATTAACAACAGCTCGTCATGGTTAGACCCTTAACATCAATCTTACAAGGTTCAAACTAGAGATCAATATAGATTCATGAGATGCGACGTCGCCACACATTAACCAGTAGCCACATCGCTCCCTCAACCACTAAAAGAAGTTGGTTGCTATGTCCCACTCGCAAATCCAAATAACTATGTATCATCCAGACAAAAGGGTACCGGGAAACCAAAAGAGAGGTTCCGAATTTAACCTTCTTTTACCACTAAATCGGAAGTTAAAACGATTTGAAAGCAAAGAAATGAACCCAGCAATAAAGATGAGATTTGTTCATAGGCAAGCACGCAAAACAAACAAAAAAAAGCTGACTTCAAGATCAAAACTTCCCACAGAAACAAAACTCAAGACACCACCTTTTATGACTGGTGAACAACACATCGATCCAGAAAACAGAACCCAGATTAATAAAAAATAACCCAAGTTCAGAAACCAAAAGCAAAAAAAAAAAAGGAAAGAAAGAACCTCGCAACGACACACCAATACACACACAAAACAGAAAAAGAAACACGTACCCAGAGAAAGAAAGAGAGATCAGATGATGACTCAGATTACCAGAGAGCTTAAATCGGTGAGGAAAAAGAAAATTGGTCTGTGAGAAGAGAAGTGGGAGCGTGGAAAAGTAGGACGATCGAATGGATATGAGCTGTGACCAGAGAAATATGCCCAAAAAGAAAGACAAAACAAAGAAATGAGGAAACTTCGGTTCTGTTGAGTCGTCGGCGTTGCAGTAGTTTTAATGTATTTTCATTATTCATTCTTTATTAATGTAATAATTATAATTTCTTGTCTTAATTAATTATTTTATATGTTATTAATTATTATATGCAGCGTTTGTCTCTTTTATTTAGTTTTTAATTCTAATCTTTTTCCCTCAAAAAAAAAAATTCTAATCTTTTTTTCTCTCTCCTTTTTGGCGGGGTTGGTTGGTTGGTTGTGTCAGAATACGGCACTGTAAGAACTTGTACTGCCTTTTTTTTTTTCGCCAAACCTGTGACAAAAGGGGTTTTCATCCTCTACTATATGTCCTACTCACCTGTTCTAACTCCTCTTCCTTTTCTGATTTTGCCACGTGGCCATATTTTAATCAAACCCCACCCTGTTCTGATTAGATCAACAACCTAGTTTTGAACATCAGTTTCTGTTAACGATTTTCAGGTAATGTATTGAATTATAGTCAATGTCCAAATAACTAACTTGTTTTTTGTTCGAAGAAGTGTTATTTATAAGATTAAAAACCAACAACCAAATAGCATCTTTTCTAAATATACATATTCAAGTAATAATTCTTTTGTTTATCTTAATTTAATAATAGGAAAAATGAAAATTATCAATTTTTGAATATATATTAAGTCAAATTTAGAGAACTTGTGAATATATATAAAATTTTGAATTTATATAATATAATATATATATATATATATAACATAATATAATATTTGAAAGAAAAAGAAACATTTTTTTTTGAAATAAAGTTATAGTGCCCACTTGCCAGCTAAGTGGGACGTCCACTTTGAATTTCCATTCCGCTTTTACCTCTCATTTTGGGTCTTCTGCACGTAGTACAAGGGCGTAATTATATGGAAGATCAAGGGTTATAATATATACTAGGATATATCATCACAGAAAAATTAGGTGCCACGTGGAGGACAGCTTGCTTGCCTGCGGTGATTGGGATTCAACCCACTTCCCACCCGGTGATGAGTAGAGACGATCGTACCCTTGGATATAAAAAATGAGAATAAAGCACACACCCCCCACTAGATTGCCCCACCACCACTTGAAGTTGAACTAGTACTCTCTTAGTCTTAGCAGTGCCAGTAAGTGGATGCTCAGTGCAAGACACATGAGTTCTGTTTTTATTGGCTGTCTGTTGCCATCTACCTTAATATCCATAATTTGGTGGGTCCTATATTAGAGATAAAAGGACTCACTTCCACGTAGGCACAAATTTAATCTTATAAAATTTAATATATTTATTAATATTTAATTATTCTTTAAAAATTGATGTAATTTTTTGGAACAATTTTTATAAATTAAAAAAATGATAAAATAATTTAATTAATTTTGTTAATCTTTTTCAAACATTATAATAATTCACAAATTAGAATAGGGAATTTATTTACTTATTAGTTATTTATTAAGCATATAAGCAATGAATGAGAGACTGCAAAAGGGGCTCGGTAGATTTACTTTGGTCATTGCTGAACTCGTAATGGAGAGTAGTCAAAAGCGGCATTAAGACATATATGTTATAATAACAGCATCAACAGCTGGGAGTTGTTGAACTATTAACTCTCAGACCCACCTTTCGGCCTACAATATATTAGTTAATTCATATGATGACATGCACACATTTCATGTGTAGGATTAATTAACATAGATAAGGAGGTGAAGGCTTAATATGAGGCAGACATTAATGCAAGAACAATGGAAAAGTTTGTCTTGATGTAATAATTTTTGTAGCAGAAGACAATAAACCTGAAAATGAAACATTAAAACATGCTTAAACAACCGGCAAAGTTTATACCTCAAGCTTGCTCTTTTGGACCCATGATAGTAACCTGCATGGACTAAAGAAATACCTCTGATATAATCAGTTTCAAGCACTGAACAGTGATCAACAAGTTCATGACATGAATAGATAATTGAGAGAGTGCAGGTAAAGGGTAATCAAAAGTGTCAAGTTGACACAATCTTCTTGATTTGTAGAAGTTATCAAATTCAAGCAAGGCTTCAGACTTTTGAGTACGTAATAATAGGAGAAAATTGTTAAAGCTTGAAAGTTTATTATCTGTTTTCTAATTTTAGACCCTTATATATATATATATATATAGTTCATAACGACATGAAATGAAAGAATTTAAATTGAGAAAATTACAAAATGTTACAATTGCTGTACCGCCTATGCTAAAGAGACTGAAATATGTAAAGCATCTCAAAATTTGGTGGGGAAGTGAAACATTCAGGATCTCTTGACAACAGCGGTTGCAAAATATGGATGGTGGATTGGTTCGAAAGAAACCTTAAGTGACCGGTCAAGACCTCCTATGCGACAAATGATGCTGAATGCGATGCTATTATGTTCCGCAACCTGCTCTAGTTGCCGGAGTTCAGCCAATTTGTCAGGGTCATTTGAGAAACTGCTTTTGAGCTCCTTCGCAATCTTCAGAGCATCCTTGAAGTAGTTGTACATGACTATAGTCTAGATAAAGAAGAATATGATGGTTGAATGGAATAGGCCATGGCAATGAAAGTTGGTCAAACATCATGGACTACTTACTGAGAAGAGTACGTGAGAAGTAGATTCCATGAACAATGGATATGGAATCTGGTCAGGAATACAGGCTTTTTGTAGAAGCTCAAAATGCTGTACAAATCTCTGCAAAACAATAAAATCTGATGAGAAGAATGATACATAGCTCTCTAATCAGTATATTATCGATGTTTCTGCAGGGAAGATACTTTTTCTCAAAGACAGTCACTTGATCAGTTTCTCCAAATGTATACAAGTAAACTATTGAACAGAAGAAGATGATTTATTGTACAAACATCTAATGCAGGCAGGACTTAAAAAGAGAAATCATAAGCTTACCTCGTGTTCAGAATTGAACGGGTTAGGACTTTGTAAAACCATGAGTTCATTCCTTAAAGCAGCAAGCAGCTGGGAAGATCGAAAAAAATCTCATAAACATTTGGGTGCAATAAAGCCAGTTCAAGTTAGGAATAATTCTCCAGCTAACATCTTAGACCAGGCTATTATTAATATTGTAAAACAAATGCAGAACAAGAAACCGTAATACCAGTGTGAGCCCTTCGGCGAGACATATTTGGCATTGAAGAAACATGACTGAGGGTGGGATCCGAGTTTCTCTAGCCAGATCTTTTGGGGAATCCTTTCTTTTCTTTCCTTTTTGTTTAGCTGATCATCAGATGCATGAGCAATTAGATTGATGCACAAGTTAATTGCAATGTTAGCAATGAAAAAACAAAAGGTCTGCAAGTTAAAAAATAATAATGACTAATTAATATAGCAACCAAACCAAAGAACGGAATCAGTAACTGAATCTTTCATTTCTAAAGTTATGTTTAGTTGGGAGTTTATTAATAGAATGGAATGAAATAAAATGTAATATTATTCCATCGTATAGGAGGAGAGCTTATAATAGAATGAAATAGAATGAGATGGAAGAGAAGGATATCATATCATATCTCATTCCATCCTAAATAGTAAAATTGAGAAACTTCCGATTTGGAAGATTTAGGATGAAATGTAAAATGACAAACAACTTTTCACTATATTATATTATACACCCTTCTTTCAAACAACATTTCATTATATTACATTATGAACCTTTTTATTTCTCCCAAACAACAATTTTCTAATATTACATTCATTTACATTCCATTCTATTATAAACTATTTCATTCCATTCCATTTCATTTCATTAAAAACCTTACATCCAGCCAAACATAACTTAAAGATTAATATTTATTATTCCTATTAAGCGATCATAATCATCATCTTTACCAATACAGAAAATCCTCCATACAAACTGCCAAGTGGGGACAAGTAAACTGCATTGCATTCTTTTCCGTAATAACCAAAATCACTTGCACAAACAACTATTCTTGCAAATGGAACAACGTACAGCTTGTAGTACCTTCACTTAATGTCATCTTGAGATGTGTTTTCTCTGCAAGCTTGCGTAGGACGATGTACAAATACCAATATACCATGCAATATTCGTTGGGAGAATAGAGCTCTAATTCAAAACCCAGAATGAGAAACCGGTAAGCAATCCAGTGAGTTTGCTCCTCAACCCAAGTAAGGATGTTCTTTAGTATTCTCATAGTAACATTCTGCAAAATCAATATCTCATAGATTTACTCACAGGAAAACAATCTAGGTCTATTTCTATTTGGTGAAAATAAAATTCAAGTAAAGAAAATGAATTGGACAAGAGAGTAGCCACAGTGCTTAAAGTGTAACTTTTGGTAGTGGACAGTTACACCCGAAATCAAAAACAATATGAAGCAGATAAATCCTCACTCTCCTCAATCATGAATTGATAGGCATGTTTATGGAAGTTAGATCATACGTGTCAAGAAGTGAACTACCAAAAGGAAGGCGTCAATACCTCATAATCCAACACACTGGGGACTTCTTCAAACTCTTTTCTAAAAGCAAGTTCTAGCTGTAAAACAAATAAAGGAGCAAAAAATTAACTACTAATGCCAAGCCCCAATGTCAATCATAAATAAACTGGTAATGGAAGAATTTATACATTGCTATTAGTTAAAACAAGCTCAAGAAGATTGCAAATTGTGGAGCTAAAATAATTCGATAAGATAACTCTATAAGCACAGAAAGAGGGTATATTGACAAAACAAAATGTCAAGAAAATGTCCACAGCTCCAAAATGAACCTGAAGTATGAGCAAGAGAAAACTGATGAAATAAGGACTTCAAGAACCATCATGATCCTTCTAGAGAATAAGGTTTAAACTTCAATTAGTTTGTAAAATTAGGCATGCCACTGAGTCAAATTGTGGGACAAGGAAATATTTTCTACAAAAACATTAAAGTTACAATTTGAAGTTTTTAGTTAACCTCAATATTAAAAGGCAACCTCCCCGAGCAAAACTAAAGAAAATGGCAACAACAAACCTGAACATAGATCACTCGCCAATCTTGTAAAATTTTTCCAAGCTTACGTCTCTGCCATGCTGAATTTGTGCAAAGAATTTTGAGCATATTTATCACTAGCTGCATCACATCACATAACGATATATTAAGGGCAATGGAAATGCTTAAACTAAGAAGATATAGAGAACAGAAAGTAGAAAGTAGATCTAAAGCATTAACAACTGGAAATTAGAAATGCAGTAACAATAAAAACTAAAGCTTAGATATAGTCAAACATTTTATATTGATCGAATTGTCTTACATGTCCAAGTTGTACAACATTTTCGTTCCTCTGAATCATGTGATCCCTTGTCACATCAGGTAAGCCTGCAGCTCTAGCAATCACAGCAAAGATAGGATCCCGACCATAAAGTTTACCATCTTGAACAAGAAGAAGCTGATAGAAGTTGTCAATGTTGAAAGTTCAGACATTAATGATAGAGCAACAACTAACACTCTTAGGCACTGTGAGAAGAGTTAACCTGGAGATGTGCTCTTGCAACCAGATCAGGTTCAGCTTTTTGGAACTGAACCACAAAGCGCAAAAGAACATCCAGAGATGGGTTCAATGCATAGGAGCATACCGAATCAAGATCACAAAGCAGTTTTTCAAAGTATTGAATAGCCTGTCAGAAGATAAAAAGGAACTTTTAACAGAATAGTTAACATATGTCGAAATAAGTGGTTAGCGGAGAGAATAAAGTACTCACATTTTTCCAGGAAAGCAATTTAATTGCACGTGGTGGAGTGGGAGCAGAGATTCTAGTGTTTACACTAGCATCAAATCCAATTGGTAGACGACCAGAGGCAGTTGTTTTTTCTTTTTTACTGCCTTCACAAGTTCCATAAGCATGGGACACAAGGAATTCTGATGATTTGCGGATGAAATTCAACTCCGATATGCATGCAACTATATGTTTTCTAGCCAACTCCAGACCTCTACCTTGGGGTCGCTTCATAGAGGTGAGAAGGTGGAAAAAATGCTGAGAGTAAAGGAGAAATGGTAACTTATATGCAGCTAAGTCATTATAAATAGAAAGTAACAGAATCTGAGGACACATACATGAGAGAAAAAATAAAATAAAATTGAGTTCAAGCGAGCATACAGAGTGAAAGTTAATGTGAGGAATTGAAAACATAAGTAGAAGCTACAATATGCATACTGCAGAGATCCACTGCTGGGGCAAGAACTCTTTTCAGAATCATTAAGACTAATAGTAGAATGTAGTCAATTCTGAAGTTCCAGCATGATAGGCTAGGCCAAATAAAAGGAAGAAATTACATTGAACAAACAACTAGTTCATGCAACTTCTTAAGCAATCTAAATGATGCATAAGAGAAATTAGAAGAACATTTCAAAGCAGAATTAGTTAATATCAAATGAGAAGGTATAAGGTTAAAGGTAGGCACAACGGATTCTTTAATAATGATGGAAGACGTGATTAACTAATCCCATGTTTCAACATTTTAAAAAGCTATCATTCAGAAATCACAAATGTATTCATCAAATTCTTGCAACAAAATTATTTTGGGCACTAAGAAAAGGACTCCAGGTTCCTTAAAGTAATATGTGGCATCATATCTTTGCTGAAAGTGTGAACTCGTAACTGAACAAGCAAATAATTAACAATGAGTAGACAAAAACTTGAAAGAATGCAAAAGTGTGTAGAGGCAGAATCCCAGATTATTTCCAACAACTAAAAAAGAGCAACATAGAATAAGACCTTACGAAAGCGTAAGCGGCATAATAAAGCTTTGCAATAACCTTCCTCCAGATCAAGATTTGTTTGTAATGGTTCTACATCTGTGCCAATAATGAAAAGTTTACAATATCAGTCAATAGAAACATATTTACACTTCTTAACTAGCATTCTTTGGCAAAAGATTTGGAGGAAACATGGCTCCTAAAAGTTTTACCAAGTTTCTTTGCTCCACCAAAGAGATTAGATTTTAACAATTCACTAGTGTTATGTTTATGCTTCTTGTTTCAACATCTTTCATATTCACGCTATTTCAAAGATAAAAGTGAGAAAAATACCCTCTGTTACTCTTCTTTTGGTTGACGATGTTTTACAAGCACGCAATTGTCTTGATATATTTTCTTCAACGGCATTTAACAATGATAAACATTTCTCATCTCCATCCCCATTCAGAGGAAGGCCATAAGACATTGTGAAAAGATCTTCTTCCTGTCAACCAAAAAGTTAAATGGAAAGCCAAAATATAATGCATCCCGTAAATGAAAGCGTTAACTCAGAAAAGTTTAAAGCATGGACCAAGAATTTACATCAAGAAATCAACCTTACAATTGGAGTTCAAAAAGAGTTGAAGAATTAAAGAATCTAACACAACAGAGGCCAAAGGAGTGATTAGAATACTTTACTTCATGTGTACGAGCATCAGAAACAACTGAAACAACAGCCTTGCAGGTTGCACGAATGATTTTGCAATAAGAATGTAGTAAGGCATGTGATGATGTCCTCTCAGGCCGCAGAAGATACATACATGAAAAAACTGTTTGCGACAATGAATGACCCTTGTGCCATGTTGCCTGCAAAATAAAGACTATAATTCATAAGTGTCGGTGGGATATTATGACTAATATTCCTCTCAAGATACTATACAGCTGTAACTAGATTATATTGAGATATAGATAGGCTGTATATATAGTTAATATAGAATAAGTTTGAAATCTCTTAATTTAAAGGATTAAATTAGATTAGATAGATCCTTGTGCCATGTTGCCTGTAAATAAGGACTATAATTCATAAGTAACTTTTCTTATCTATTAATCAGCCCAAACCTTCAGCCACCGTGACCAAAGGCCAACGAGTTTTACAAACAATATAAGAATGAAAACAATGTGAAACAATCAAGAGGCTAGAGTGGGTATAATAAACAACAAGCATCATAGACCTCATATGATATTTACAATCTTTGTTCCTAAAAGAACAAATAAAAGATAATCTACATATATTAAAAACAAGCCCAAAAGAATGAGGTATGAGCATAGACAAAACGATCTTTTCACTAAACTATTTTGCATTTCCTGAGACAGGAAACCAGAGTAATCTTACCCAGGTAACTTGAGAGGTCACTGCAAGTCCAGCATTTCATAATGAGCAGCATAATCAAAAGCTGGTAAGCATGATATCAACGGATTACAAAGTACCTCACATGCTAAAAGATGATCCATGATATCAATGATGCATTGGACGTCTTCTGTTTTATCAAAGCTAATAGGAACTGGAGCAGAACCATCTTCAATTGCTTCATCAACAGAGCAGTATCTACTAACAATTCCAGAATCCATCTTTGGGTCCATAATCTAGAATGAACAAGGAAAAAGAAAACAGAAAACACAAGAAATAGAAGTAAAAGGATCAGAATCTCAGAAGGAACTTAAAAAGCTCGACATGGACAAAATGGTATCATAGTTTTCACAAATGCAGATAAACCAGGAAATCGGGACCAGATAAGCATTTTTCCTTCAACAAGGCAGCTAAGAGCATTACTAGTATCACTTATAATTCAAGACTAAAATAGGAAGTTAAAAGCTCTTAAATCAAGTCTGCACAAGACCACACCTTGTGGTGTTGCACTAGCGAATGGCATAACTTCTTCATTGTAATTTGAAATCATAAGTGTTGGAGAAACCTAGCTGCAAGAAGATATCATACTAAGTTTTCTTTTTTCCTTTTTATTTTTTCTTTCTCTCTATGCTAAATAATGCATTCCTCATTAAAAAAAGAAAATAAATCATTAAATAAAATTTAATTTCAGCAGCACCTCCAGAGCAGACATGGCAGCAAAAAGATTGAAGTTCTCTCCATGAATGAGCTCACCTTCTTGGAGTTCTGCAATCAAACATTTATATATTAATTTTCAGAAAGAAAACTAAGGCTCACATGCAATTTGCAGGTGTACTGGACAGAAAATTCTGCAAGGCACACAGCAGCCAGGTTATTTAGAACATGAAATTTGTTAATATATATCACTAGCTTCGCTACTCTTCTGGTTTTGAATCAAAGAAGCAATAAATCTGATTACTTCTGCAAGTTATCAAGAAAAGCCAAAGGTTTCACTAACTAAGAAAATATTGACATTGATGAAGGAAAATTAATTCAGAAACAGAAAACTAGAAGTCAGAGACTAAATCACAATGCTACCAACTAGTACGTATACCAAAAGTATTTGTTCCCCTATAACAAGTTCAGCATCTCACGGTACAATCATTGAAAACAGCAATACTATGCTTGTTCAAGCAATTTTTCAATAATTGCAGTCATGCAGCATTGACAAAGTATTCCCATTTTTCTTTTTCGTCTCCTTATCCCCCTTAGATTACTCAACAACTAAGGAATCAACAGAATAAAATAATACATAAAAACGAATCTGATAAACCAGATACGTAATCTCGAAAGCTTACTTAAACCCAAACATTACCAAGCAAAACAAAGCAAAACCATACCTCAAGACTTAAGCTTCGGATTAAAGATTATAAAAACAACAAAAAGGAGAAAACTTTACTAGTCTAAGACAAAGAAATAGACTAATACTAACTTACAATCCCGTTTTGGGAAAAGAAAAAGCCGGAAAAACAGAAGAAAAAAGAGAAAAAAAAAAGATTGAATCTTGAAAAGAATAAAGAGAAAGAATCGCATCGAACCTCTACAGGCGGCTTCAAGGAGCGGAGAAGCGTCAGCCCAGATAGTGCTTTCGCTGGCCGGAATAGAAGAAGAGCTGTGTGATGTGCTAGTGTTCACATATGGTACCTCCGAGCTCTTCCACTCCATTATCGAAAACCCTTTTCAAGTTTTGAGAGTGTGTATCTGTCCACTCAGATTCTTAGCTTTGAATTTTGATCCGAAGACCGAGAAAGTATCATTGAAGGAGGTGTGTGCGTTATGTTCCTACTTCGCGAGTCTATCAGCAGAAAAAAGGAAAGCTTTAGGGTACATGTATAGTTGTATTGTCGTTCGGGTCGAATCTTATTAGACGAAGTGTAATTACCGTTTAGTTCTATTTCTTCTTTTTTTTAGTTTTAAAAAATTTTGTTTGATTATTAATATTATTGTAATTATTTTTTTTGTTAAATCATGGTAATTATATTTTATCCCGACAATAATTAGATATTAGATGAAACTTAAAGATAAATTATTTTTAATGAGATAAATTTATTTAATGTCTTATATAATATTTATTAAGAAATTATTAATAAAATTATGTTATTTTAATAATTAAATAATTTAAAAATCAAAATTCTATTTATAAATTAATATTTATTTGAAATATATTTTAATTATTAAATCAAATTTTATTTGAATATTTATATATTTTAAATTTAAT
>JAOQMQ010000007.1:23532169-23550503 GCA_027563845.1 Erythroxylum subrotundum
ATTGCTATTGCTATGTTGTTGTTAAATTATTATGTTGATATCCTTCAAGGCTTGATTTGAAATATATGTTTCGTTTTTTAGGGGATCTGAAATGATTGTTGTTTTCTCACAAACTATAACTATGCATGTCAATGTCATTGCCATTGCCATTGCCATTGCCATTGCCATTGCCAATGCTAATGTATGTGGTCTCAAATTTTTTAATATTAAATTGTTTGTTGCATATTTTGAATTATTGATAAAATGCTGAAATTACAAAAAAAGACCCCGAAGATATAATCTCTTATTTATGTATTTAAATTAAAACATAATTTGGCAAAACATCCGTGATTTGGTCTCTGTTTAATCAACTCCGCATTCCGCTCACGCTGCCTGTGTTTCGATTTCAAACCAATTATTTTATATGATTAAAAACCTAACAGAAACGGCTTAATTTAGCTCGCCGTTAGAATTAACGGAACAAGGCCCTTCTTTTCTTCTTTTTCTCTTCCTTCCTTGTCTTCCAATCTCTACAAACGAAATTTCTCAGAAAGCACAAAACAGAAACAGCCCTTTCTCCAATCTCATTACCAATACCAATACCAATATCAATACTCCACTCACTCACTCCCCAACTCATCAAGCTCAACTGATTCATTGTTTTGATTATATGCCAAATTGTCACACTTCTTCTTCTTCTTCTTCTTCTTCTTCAAATTCATGGTTGGGAGGAGGAGGAGGAGGAGGAGGAGGAGGAGGCGGAGGCGGAGGGATGTTGTTATCAACACCATTTGTTCTGATTTTCTGTCTCCTCTTCTCACTCCCAATCCTCTTCTTCCTCCTTGCCCCTAAACCTCTCCCTGTCCCCATTTCCCCCTCCGACGAGCTCGACGACCTCTCCCTCTTCCACCGCGCCTCCTCCTCATCCTCCTCCTCCGCCCACATCTCCTCCCCCCACCCCAAACTCAAGATTGCCTTCCTCTTCCTAACCAATTCCGATCTCCATTTCGCTCCTCTTTGGGACAAATTCTTCAAATCAGCTCCACCCAACCTATATAACATCTATGTCCACGCCGATCCCACTCTCAACATCTCCCGCCCCGCCTCCGGAGTTTTCAAAGCCCGCTTCATGTACGGCGCCAAACCCACTTTCCGCGCCTCGCCCACTCTCATCTCCGCCATGCGTCGCCTCCTGGCCACCGCCGTCCTCGACGATCCCGCCAATGCCTTCTTCGCCCTTCTCTCTCAGTATTGCATCCCTCTCCATTCCTTTAAGTACGTCTACAATGCTCTCGTTGAGTCCACTTCCTTCGATTTGTCCTCATCTACCACCACTGCCTACGGCGTTCGCATCCAGTACAAAAGCTTCATTGAGATTATAGACAAGGAGCCGCAGTTGTGGAGGAGATACATTGCCAGAGGGCGGTATGCGATGATGCCAGAGGTGCCTTTTGGGAAGTTCCGTGTTGGGTCTCAGTTTTTTGTGTTAACACGCCGTCACGCCCTCATGGTGATCAAGGACCGTCGTTTATGGAAGAAGTTCAAGTTGCCCTGTTATAGGGCTGATGAATGTTATCCGGAAGAACATTATTTTCCTACTTTGTTGTCGATGGCGGATCCAAATGGATGTACTCATTATACGTTAACAAGGGTAAATTGGACTGGGACTATCGATGGTCACCCTTATACGTATCCGCCTAATGAAATCTCGCCGGATCTCATTCGTGAGTTGAGGAAATCGAATTACTCCAGTTCGTATCTATTTGCGAGGAAATTTTCTCCGGCTTGTTTAAGACCCTTGTTGAAAATAACGGACAAAGTCATTTTCCGGGATTGAAAGAAATTGTTCCTGGTGAGTTCTTTTTCCTTTCCCTTTTGTTGTTATGAATTTGGTTGCTATGATAGAGAGTGTTGTTAAAAAGTTGGTGACTTGGTGCGTTGAGTTAATGAGTTGATGCACAGATCTTTGTTTAGTGGGTTCATTTGGATCAAAACCTTCAAAGTTGATGGTTGGTGGTTGAATTGATCGATCAAGGGATTTCA
Organism: Erythroxylum subrotundum; assembly: GCA_027563845.1. Taxonomy (NCBI): domain Eukaryota; kingdom Viridiplantae; phylum Streptophyta; class Magnoliopsida; order Malpighiales; family Erythroxylaceae; genus Erythroxylum; species Erythroxylum subrotundum. The sequence continues at coordinate 23,534,192 of JAOQMQ010000007.1, forward strand.
AATTTTTCATTTTGGATATATTGTCACTGTATTTTAGTTTTACAGATACTGTTGTAGAAAGCTTGAGGTTAGGTTCTCTGCTGATATTTGTCTTTAGAACGATTTGCTTATTTCTTATTGTCCATATATTTTATACCCTACATTGCCATTACTTTAATAGACTGGCATTCGAGTTATTATGTACCTTCCATAAAGCTGATTGGAGTTTCTGAGTAAATCTTGCAATGAAAATGACAATACATTAGGCAAGGAGTTTTCGTAATTCCGAGAAGTGGTGATATAATTGCATTCAAGTGGAATCCTGAACTGGATGGAATTTCACTGAAGGAACAGCTCCCTTTGGCTGCCAATGGAATCGGGTTTGATCCTCATGAAACCCCCTGCAGATGTGCAGTTGAGGATCGGGTTTGATCCTCACAAAACCCCCTGCAGATGTGCAGTTGAGGATCTCTCATGATTCCTTAGTTTTCAGGCATTTGTACTTTATTTGTATGTGACAATGTTATGCTTATGGGTGGAGTTTAAAAACGAAAAAGAAAAAGAGAAGAAAGGACTTGCCTTCCTTGTTGATGATTCCTCACAATTCTCAACCTTTTCAAGGTTATTGTATCTAATAACGTCACGAGCTTATGTTTTAAGTGATCTATTTTTTAAGATTTGCAAGTTGCAAAATTTGTGTTTTCCGTGTTTTCCATTTTGTTCCACGTTTGTAACCTGTGATGATTTGATACTTAAGGATCGCAAATCTTAATATTTACTCTTCATTTTGAATTTCCAGATTGAAGTAACTGGATCTAAACTTATCCTTTTTCTTTTACAGGTGAATGATGTTCATATGGAGAAGGAAGAGGATATTTGGAAGTAAATTAGTTTGGTTGGGTGTGGTCATGGTGCTTAACTGCTGAAAAGCAGGAAGTGCCACGCAAGAACTAAAAACTCCTATTTATAGAGAAGCATAAGGAGAGGTCTCTCTCGGCAGGTATAAAGAAGAAAGAGGATCTTGACTTGCTTACTAATGGAAGTAAAGGTAGATACTTTTGCCGGTAAGAGAATTATGATGGCGTACCAATGTCAAAAACTGTTTAATGGGGACCAGGGTGGTGTTATCTTTTTGGATGTGTGTACTTGTGTACATAAATGAGTTAAATGAAGAAAATGTTCAAATTTTTCCCATGTGATTTCGCGAGGGAAAGGATGCCAATTCAATAGTCTACTTTACTGCCTAGAAAGTGGAAGAACAGTAGCTAAGTGGGGGAGCTAACCAAACCCTTTTGCCGCTGCTTAAAAAGTAGAGCTTCTCCTTTTCCTTTTCTTTTTGTTTGTTTTCGTTCAATTCAAGATGATGGTGGAAAGGGGATGAGAGGGAAATACTTGATTTATGTGGGAAAGAGAATAATATACAAAGCTATGTGTACATACAAGGGATTGTAAACAAAGTAGCTGATGTTCTTGGTCATCGAGCCAAATTTGCCTTGGTAATTCTTTGCTTTTCCTCGTTGTGCGTTTGATATTCAACTCATATCATTAGTAAAACAATAAAACTGACGACAGGAATCTTGACATGATGGAGGGACTTTTTGTGTTGATATTTGATAAACACGAATTATAAATTTGAGCTGCCGACAATTTTGATGAATAATTCTTGAAAATAGTGATTGGGAAAGGAAAGTTCATAATTTTGATTGGAATACGTACATTTGTACTTCTTTTATTTCGAAAAGTTGAGCTGTCCCAGTTGGTGTGGGATTGAAAGCTCCTAATGTTTACATGTTATTGTCAGCTTATGCAGCTTAGTCAAAATTGGCCGGTATTGACCGGTATTTTTTATTGGTACTATTTATATTCGTACCGGTACTAATTTTCGGCCGGAAAGAAATGTACTGGCAGTATGGTACGAAATTCAAAACTACGATACAAACGCTTTATGTGTTGCATTGCACTGGGAATGGGTCAGATAATAAGAGATGAATTGTTATTCCAGGCCATATGTTCATGTTCCACCGATAACCTGGCATAGTTCATGATAATGTTAACTAGTCTATTGGAAGAAACTTGAAATTCCTAACAGTATTCAATATAGAAACCACTTTTTTGCTTTATAAATCTAACCGCATAAAGAATACAAGTATCTCCATTCTCCTATGCTCTTTTAGATTTGCGCTGTTGGCTCGCACAGGTTGAATGAACAGAACACATTTTTTGCGCATCTGCCATTCTCTAAGTGACATAACTAATAGCACTGTCACTACTGCTCCCAGCCACTGAAAGAAAGAGGTTTCTGAGTTTCCTTTTTAACCCACAAGCAGCCCCCAACTCTTCTCCAAAGTCTGACCCTTGGAAAAAATGTTTCAACTCCAACTTTCAGGCTTAAGACGCTTATGAACCAAGATTGCTGATGCCAAAGTAAACAGTTTTCTGTTGAAAGGCATTGATGGCGTAGTCAACCTGGAAATGACCAATTGGAGACTTAAATCGTAGGCCATATCCAAGCCCAATTCCAGATCCTGGTTTGCCCAGCCTCAACGCTGGACTTCCTGAAAGTGGGGATCAAACTGAGCATTAACAAATGGCAACAAATAAAGACAGGAAGGAATTCAGCAGAGGAAAGCACAAAGGGAACATGAAAACAGCAAAAGGTATAGCACCAAGAGACTGAAACCACAATGGTAGTGGTGATAGCAAATTTTTACAGATAAAAGTTAGGTGAAGTATGCTCAAGCAAAATCACTGAATCAACATCTCTGGGACTAGATAATTTAGCTTGAACACAATTAAAATCTTTTCTAACATCTCAAAATGAGAAACAAGACCAACTAAGACCTTATTTTTCTAGCTCAATATTTTGTTCTCTTCAGCAATTGGAACAGTACTGGTACCTATTGCAATTTAGCAGAAATAATAGCAAAATTTACATTCTTTAAGTTTGTATTTACAAGAAGAATTTATAAGTAACCCGCAATTTTCCAGCAATTACACAGTGAAATTTACCAGGTACAAGCCTGCCAGAGCCCAAGTCAGTTCCGTAGTCCAAGAAAATAGCTCCTTCCAACATCTTGTTCTGAGTACAATATGAGAGGCTATCAAAATCAATCACAACTTTTCTTTTCTTATACTCTCCTGTCTCCATAGATACAAAGCTATAACATAACACACACCAAAGCGAATCAAATGATTAATGTCTACAAGTATATTCACACAGATTTTATATTTGAGAAGCAACCAAGTGTATTATCTGTTGCTCGTGTAAAGGCAGATATAGATGCTGGTTGGGTTTGCTCCAGTGATGCAAAAATGAAAAAGGAAAATAAACAAAAGGTTTACGACATCCTATTGAACAGCATAGTCTCAATAAAAACAAATGCAATCAATGGACTCAAGCATTAGTGGAGAAGGGACTATTCATGGCCAGACGTGCTAGCAGTTCTATTGATTGCTTCACTGAATCTCCAGTCCGTACTGTAGCCCTAAATATTTGAAAAACAAGCAAGAGATAAACCATGGTTGACTTGTAATACTAAACTGCCAATGCATAAAGCACTCAAACTAAAGAGTATTTCCAGTGAAGAAGTGACGGATGAATACAACCACAACAAACATTAAGCAGAATTTTCCCTCGGCTTATAATTTCTCGTGCTCAAAAGTGTTTCATACCAAAGGAAATGTCAATTCACTATTTGCAACCATGCACGATCTGCCTGATCCAACAGCACCTTCACCATATCCCCGCACACTACCGAGACCACCAATTGCAAATGCTTGATAAGGTGCCATGTCCCCAACAATGGAGCCCCCTGTGAGGCTGTCAGAACAAAAAGTAAGGTAGACACAATTGAAGAAAGGGTGAGTAACATAGTGTAATTATTGATTGCTTCAAGACGAAGACAGCAATAAAAAGTTCTTGCTTACATAGAAGGATTAATGACATATTCATTGTAAGAAAGGCTTATCCTTCAAGTATTACATTAATATGACACACATACCATACTTAAAACCCATCAGAAAAATATTATTCTTCAAGATTACAACCAGCACATGTTCAATGCAACATGTTAGTATGGTCTTAGAAAAGATACATTCTGCTTTCTGTTATGTCGTCATGGGCTACCACATTTTCCTTGTTTCCCCTTGTTATAATTACTCTATGCACTACCTACAGAAGGCAGCAAAGGAATATAACCTCACCTTGCCAAAAGAAATGCTGGGCCAAGTTTCACACCTTTTGTTGCAAAAAATTTAAATCTGTTGAAGACTATCCACTTCGATAGAATGGGAATCCCTTGTTCTATTTCCACACCTAACTGGGAACGAAAATAATTTAGTATATAACAACAGAATTGACTCTTCTTTCAAACTACATCAAAAAGTTCTAATGATGGTATTTGTCTGTGAGAAAAAATTCATATAAGATAGAGAAGATTGTTACACGAGAAAAACTGTGATCATTTGCCTTTGCATATTGAGATTCTTGCTTTAAAACCACCATATTGTCATGAGTACTGCCACTGTAATTGCAAGAATTCATAGAGTATGTGAGTGAGAGTCCAGCAGAGGTCTCTTGAAAACTCAACTGATAGTGTTGACTACCTGCAAGTCACAGGGAACCCATCAGGATCCCTAGTAATACAGCGGCCATCATCACTCAACAGACGCACGTGCTGCATTTCACACACCAATTACTCTTCAGATTAGATTAGGCACAAATAAAAAAGAAGAGATCACTAGGATAATGAATTAAAAACTCAATCCAAAATAATATGTTAAGAATAAAATATTCCTCAACCTCAAACTTAATACTGGTCTTGCAGCTCCATTGAGAACTTGCGGGTTCATTGAGATCCAAACCAACTGACATTCTAGATAAGTTCACACCGCCACTCCCCGAACGTGAAAAATTGTCAACTGGTGTTCCATGGACCCCAATTTCAGGAGAGATAGAATGCTGGTAAACCAAATTCACCACTTAAATTAAATGATCGTTTACAAACTAGTACATTTTCATTCACTTTTCTAATTGGCTTCTCAACAACATAATTGAATTCAAGGAAAGGTCAATGTGAATTGCAGTTTGTCATTATTTACAAATCATGATTACAGCTGTAGATATGCAATTTACAGGCTTACATGAATCAGAAAACATTGTTGAGCAAGCCATTCGGGCCTTGGCCTCCTGTAAGCTACCAAGACATTTGAATCGTACAATCCCTTATCCCAAGATACATCAAGCTTCTCACTTCCACCAAATAAATTTGGGTGCTTGATGCAAACACTGCAACGTCTAAATATAAGTACCAGTTTTGCAAGAATTTGTTACTTTATTGGAAGAACCTATTATTTGTTTCACATTTTCTCCGGGAAAAATTGCCATAGAAAGAGAAAAGAAAGGTTGAACTAGGAATGTTACTTCTTGCTTTCGAGAACCTTACCAATTTGTAAAACTAAAGAAAAACTAAAGAGCAAATTAAAAGTTTCAAACTTAAGTGCTTAGCATCTTCACAGTACGTAATTCATAACAGTCATCAAGCTGCCAAGATAAAAGTAGGAACAAAGTGGTAAGAGAACATTGAAAAACTTAAACACGTAAGGTTAATGATAGAAGTGCGAAGGAAATCATGCATGACATGAAAACACTGACCTGCCAATTAGCAGTGAAAGAGGACTACTTGTGTCCCTGCTGCAAAACGAATCAGATAGAGATATGGATGGAAATGGAAATGGAAATCAGTCGATCAAAATTCTTAACAAATAAAATCGGAAAAAAAGAGACGAAGCATTGAACAATCAAAGCGCAAAAGAGAACTATAGAAACCTGAGAGGAGGGAGCATCATAGAAGCAAATAACTTGTGAGTGAAATCAACATTGACGTCAATTTTGGCTGCCACCGAAAACACACCACGCTCACTATTCAACACAAACAACAAACAACAACCAAAATCCCAACAAGCCAGAAAAGCATGGTAGCCCATAAGATGAGATAAAAATCAAAACCCATTTATCAGTGGGACTCCAACATTCAACAAAAATATCACCTTTGCCAGCTTGTACACTTTTCTGAGCTCCCATACCATTCAGCATTAAAAAACAGTTAGCTAACAACCAAGGAAGGAACTGAAAGAGATTTGACGAGAGATTGTTGTTTGCATAGAGAAAAATATGTACTGGTGTTAATTGTTGTGTGTTGGGCGTTGGGTTTTATGGATTGGTGACTTCTGCTGACAGGTTAGGGAATCCTCAGTTCCCAAGTTTGTTATCAATCTTTTGCTTCTCCTCTGGGCTTTCCTTTGCACGTGAGAAGCACAGATTCGCCTCTGTTTCTTTGCACGTGAGAAGCTCAATTATGTTTATTTTTAAATAATCATAATCTTTAATTAGAGATTAGATTACAAATAATTCAATTCCATTCCATTCTTACTAAATTATGATATATCATTTATTGTCTGTTTGTAAAACATAAAAAAAAGGCCTTAAAGAGAACCTTAAAAATGAAGGCCTCGTATCAATAAATAAAAAATTCAATCAATTTTAAATTACTTAATATTTTGGTTTAATTTTCAAATTTTTTGTTTGATTTACTTTAATATTCTTACTGATAAAAACTGATCAGTTTATTAATTGATTGATTAATTTTCTTATATTAATGAATTCTTATAAATTAAAATAAACTAATTAATTTTATTTAACAATCTTTTTTCCAATTGAATTTCAAATTTTTCTAGGGATGGTAATAGGTCGGCACATGGATCAGCTCCTCTAATTTTTTAAAATAATTTTTTAAAAATTAAAAGTGTAAAATAATATTTTTAAAAAAATTAAATTTAGGCCTGAGTTACCTAGGCCCAGACTTACTGAGGTTCAACTCTTCTAAGCAAAACAAAGAAGAATTTATAGGTTGGGCCCATAGGTTAGCCCATTGTCATCCATAAATTTTTCAATGGAAGGAATAATCTTCTTAAACCATATTTTAAATTATTTAATTTTTAACTGATTTTATAATAGTTTAATACCTTTAAAATCTAAAACCTCTTGTTTTACCGGTTTAACTTTCTATCTGGTTAAAACATTAGGTGTGAGCAGGATTTTCGATAAGAAGATTACAATTTTACCATATATATCATTTTTAATTTATCAAAACAGGAAATTTTTTCAGGACACATAAATCCGAAACATTAACATAAAATGAGCGTAAAATTCACCTTATTCCTTGATTGGTTGGTGGTTGAAGCTTTTGGTTTTGGCACGTGAAGATTGAAGCATAACGGAATATTGTTGATCCTTTATTTGGTGGATTGAAACAGAGAAGAGTATAGTTTAAAGGTGAGACTAATGGGACGCTCTGTAGCTTAGAAATGTCGTCGTATCTTATGTTTACTCCTTTTATTTGAAGGATATATGCATTTGGTCTGCCCTTATTCACAATCTTAATCACTACTTCTGTTTCTAAGCCACAATTAATTAATGGTTTTACCTTTTACCTTTCACCTTTTACATTTTACCTTTTACCTTAACATTTAATTAATGAAGTGAACCAACTCATGTACACTTCATGATTTGGTATCTCAAACTTGGATCATATCTTATGCTTATTACCTTCGAAAGATTGGTTAGAGTTTATATCCATTCTACCTCCGTAGCCATCATCATACCAAAATAGTGAAATTATACCTTTACCATTCATTATCATAAGATATATCCAAAGAATTGATATATTATCTTTTTGTTGTGTGATTTTTGTAAGTTTCTTCAACTCCGTTGCAAATATTAGTTCACTTGAAAGTTTACTATTGAGTAGTTGTGAACTCACAGGCAGCATTGATGATACCTTTTTATGAGTTAATTTAAATTTTGAGGAATTATTATTTTTCTCTCTACCCTTTAATGTTCTCTCAATTTATTTTTAGAATTATGCAAGTTGAAGAATCTTCGAAGGCTTGATCTAGGAGGCAATAATATTAGTGGCATCTTGCCTCCTTGTTTGGCTAATTTGACACTTATTCAATATTTGGACCTGTCCTCCAATCACTTCATTGTAATTATCTCTGCATCTCCCTTGAAGAGTCTTAACTTTGAACGTAAGTAGTAACCGTTGTTTAGGAGTACTTAAAATCATAATTAATGATTTATAAACATGTTATTTTTTAAAAAATCTTAAAATAATTAATTATTGACTCTATTGTCTTTTTGTTGTGTGATTTTTGTAGGTTTCCTCAACTCCATTGCAAATATTACTTCACTTGAAAGTTTACTATTGAGTAGCTGTGAACTCACAGGCAGCATTGATGATACCTTTTTTATGAGTTAATTTAAAATTTGAGGAATTATTATTTTTTCTCTACTCTCTATTGTTCTCTCAATTCATTTTTAGAATTATACAAGTTGAAGAATCCTCAAAGGCTTGATCTTGGAGGCAATAATATGAGTGGCATCTTGCCTCCTTGTTTGGCAAATTTGACACTTCTTCAAGATTTGAACCTATCATTCAATTACTTTGCCGAAAAAATATCTGCATCTCCTTTTCAGAGTCTAACATCCATTGTGTACCTAGATATTTCTAATAATCAGTTTTAAATTCCAATATCACTTTATTCATTTCTCAGTCATTCTAAACTCAAGCATTTATATGCTGATGTGAACGAGATGTACGCAGAAAGTGGTGGGGTTGATAATAATTTGACTCCTAAGTTTCAACTACAAGAACTTAAATTATCCTCTACATATGGAGAAAGAGGGGATTCATTTCCCAGATTTCTACACCATCAATATGATTTGAGATCTCTCTATCTTTTTGGTATTCAAATGAGGGGAGCTGGGTTTTCAAGTTGGTTACTAGACAACAATACGAATTTGGGAAGCCTTTCTTTAGGCAATTGTTCTCTTTCAAGAACGTTGCATTTGCCAATTCATCCTCACCCAAAGTTGGTATCCTTGGACATTTCCAGCAATCAATTTTATGGCCACATTCCTAGAGAGATTGGAAGGTATTTTCCAATGCTAATTGGTTTACAATTGAAAAGAAATGATTTCATCATAAAGATTCCGAACAACTTGTCTAACTGTTCTCTCTTACAATTTTTAGGCTTGAGTTACAATAGCTTATTTGGTAAGAAACCAGAGTGGATTGGGAATATGTCATCTCTTGAATTGTTGGATCTGTCAAATAATAACCTTTTTGGAAGCCTACCCGCAATTTTCATACTTCCACAAGTCACACACATCTATTTATCCTATAACAGACTTGAAGGACCTTTTCCCGATTACTTCCTAACTCTAGTGTGGCCATACTAGATCTGAGCCATAATTGCTTAACCGGTAGCATACCGAACTCAATCAAGAATTTGTATAGGTTGATGTTTGTTATACTAAATCATAACAATTTGGAAGGTAAAATACCAATTTATCTATGGAAGTTGATGAATGAATTGAAGTTCGTTGATCTTTCCCATAATAGGTTTGACACTCTCTCACTCAAAAACGATACTTTCGAAACTCCTCCTGAGGATGGTTATGCCTTTTACAATAATGAATTACTTGAATTGGTAGAAAAAGGAAACACTTACCAGTTCTACATAGAACGTATGTTTACCATTGGCTTCATTGGATTGGATCTCTCTAACGACAACTTGGCATGTTCAATCCCTTATGAAATTGGAAACAAAGAAGGTATGAAGATGTTGAACTTATCACGTAACAATTTGATATGACATATTCCATTATTATTTTCGAATATGACAACAGTGGAGAGTTTAGATCTATCCTACAATAACTTGAGTGGAACATTTCCGCCTCAATTAGTACAATTAAAATCTTTAGAAGTGATTAGTGTGGCTTACCACAATATTTCTGGTAAGACTAGAAAGAGTCAGACAGTTGCAACTTTTGAAGAAAGTAGCTATCAAGGAAATCCTTTTCTGTGTGGATTGGTCCGGTCAAAGAATTGCACTACAACAGAATCGTCAATGACAAAGGAGGGTTCAACAAATGATATTAATGATGGTTTCATAGATATGGAGATTTTTCAGATAAGCTTTTGGGTTACTTTCACCGTTATGTTGTTGGGAATAGTTTTAATTTTGTATATAAATCCTTGCTGGTGACAAGCATGGTTCTACTTTATCGAGTTGATGATCACATCATGCTACTACTTTTTGGTGGATCATCTACCATTTTTTATCTAAATTTGGGATTACTTATCTTCTCTAGGAACATGTTTCTCAGTTGTACTTAAATTTTATTTAGGAGGTGATTTCAATCAATATTCATTAATGTAAATTAATTATGTGTCTCTTTTTCCATTCCTTGAAGAGTTAATTGAAAATCTTAATCTGCATTTTCATAAATGGTTAATTGGGAGTTAGCAGAAAGATGAGAAAAGTGGGTGACCCCAAGCATTGGTTAAACACATCGTAAATTTTAGAGCTTTCACTGTAATAGTTTGTGGGGATGATGATGTGCCATGTAAAAGCTATTACCATTCTCCATTTCACTTATAAAATGCCTTGGATGGAGTAGAGGTTGTGCAATGGACTTTTCGATTTTCTGAGGAGTTAGCTGCTTCAAATCAAGGAGTTTGGTGGAGTCCTGAAGTAGATTTGGCATTAGTTAGACGACATAAAAGACAAATAGGCCATAAGGAAAATATGTTTTTGTCTATCTAACATAAAAACACTCAATCAAAAGAAATCTTTTGAATGATTAGAACTGTTTGTCTTTGCATTAGTAAGAATTGACCTGCAACATATTAACAGACCTATATCATTTTCAGCATAATCTCCACCAATCCCTGGATTTTTACCATACAAGTAGCCAAATTTGTTCCAAGTAGAAGAATATAAATCATGTTTTTTTTTGTATTTTATGAGTTACTATGTAAAAGAAATACATTCTGATGCAGTTTTCCATTAAGCTTCGAATTAAAGGCATGGAATTTGTATACAACTATGATCAATTCCTCTATCAAATGAATTTAAGAAACAATGAAGCATTCGTTCAGAGGATATTGACAAGAGAGATTTTGGTATCCCCTAACATATTTAATTTCCGTTCATCATTTACAAAGTCAGTCAACTAAAGTCATCGCCTTAATTTTACCAGTTCATTAGTGATATGTTTATGCTTCTTATTTTAACATCTTTCATATTCATGCTATTTCAAAGATAAAAGTGTGAAAATAAAATACCTTATGTTACTCTTCGTTTGGTTGACGATGTTTTATAAGCACGAAATTGACGAGATATATTTTCTTCAACATTATTTAACAATTATAAACATTTCTCATCTCCATCCCCATTGAGAGGAAGGCCATAAGCCATTGTGAAAAGATCTTCTTCCTGACAACCAAAAAGTTAAATGGAAAGCCAAAATATAATGCATCGCGTAAAAGCAAATGCTAACTCAGAAAAAGGTTAAAGCACGGCTATCTTATTTGCAATGGAATTATAACCAAGATTTTACATCAAGAAATCAATCTTACAATTGGAGTTCGAAAAGAGTTGAATTAAAGAATCTAACCTAAACAGAGGACAAAAGAGTGATTACAGGGACGGAGCCAGACTCAACTTTAAGGGGGGGCCGAGATTTTTAAAGGTAGGGATTTTTTTTAAAGGGAGGGGCCACTTATATTTATAATTTTAAAAATTGTATTTATATAAGTAATTTTAAATTAAAAAAAAATTGAAAGGGGGGACCATGGCCCCCCCTCCCCTATACATAGCTCCGTCCCTGAGTGATTAGAATACTTTAGTTCATGTGTACGAGCATAAAAAACAACTGAAACAACAGCCTTGCAGGTTGCACGAATGATTTTGCAACAAGAATGTGGTAAGGCATGTGATGATGTCCCCTCGGGCCGCAGAAGATACATACATGAAAAAACTGTTTACGACAATGTCTGACCCTTATGCCATGTTGCCTGTAAATAAAGGCTATAACTCATCAGTAATTTTTCTTATCTATTAATCAGCCCAAACATTCAGCCACCGCAACCAAGGCCCAATAAGTTTTATAAACAATATAAGAATGAAAACAATGTGAAACAATCAAGAGGCTAGAGCAGGTATAATAAACAACAAGCATCATAGACCTCATATGATATTTACAATCTTTGTTCCTAAAAGAACAAATAGAAGATATGCTACATATATTAAAAGCATGCCCAAAAGATGAGGTATAAGCATAGACAAAACGATCTTTTCACTAAATATTTTGCATTTCCTGAGACAGGAAACCAGAGTAATCTTACCCAGGTACCTTGAGGGGTCACTGCGAGTCCAGCATTTTATAATGAGTAGCATAATGAATAGTTGATAAGAACAATATCAACTAATTACAAAGTACCTCACATGCTAAAAGATGATCCATGATATCAATGATGCATTGGACATCCTCTGTTTTATCAAAGCTAATAGGAACTGGAGCAGCACCATCTTCAATTGCTTCATCAACAGAGCAGTATCTACTAACAATTCCAGAATCCATCTTTGGGTCCATAATCTAGAATGAATAAGGAAAAATAAAAGAAAAAACAAATGAAATATAAGTAAAAGGATCAGAATCTTGGAAGGAACTTAAAAAGCTCGACATAGAGAAAATGGTATCAGAGTTTTCACACATGCGGATAAACTAGGAAATTGGGACAATGAGAGAAGCAATAAATCTTATTACTTCTACAAGTTATCAAGAAAAGCCAAGGGGTTCATTAGCTAAGAACATATTGACATTGATGTGGGAAAATTAACTCAGAAAAATAAAACTAGAATTCAAAGACTAAATCACAATACTACCAACTAGTGTGTATACTAAAAGTATTTGTTTCCTTATAATGAGTTCAGCATCTCACAGTACAATCATTGAAAACAACAATACTATGCTTGATCAATCAATTTTTCAATAATTGCAGTCATGGAGCATTAACAAAATATTCCCATTTTTTTTGTTTTTGTCTCGTTATCCCCTTCTACTACTCAATAACTAAGGAATCAACAGAATAAAATAATACATAAAAACGAATCTTTGATAAACAAGATACGTAAACGCGAAAGCTTACTTAAACCCAAACATTACTAAGCAAAACAAAGCAAAACCATACCTCAAGACTTAAGCTTCGGATTAAAGATTATAAAAACAACAAAAAGGAGAAAACTTTACTAGTCTGAGACAAAGAAATATACTAATAGTAACATACAATCCCGTTTTGGGAAAGAGAAAGCTGAAAAAACATAAGAAAAAAAGAGAAAAAAAGATTGAATCTTGAAAAGAATAAAGAGAAAGAATCACATCGAACCTCTACAGGCGGCTTCGAGGAGGGGAGAAGCATCAACCTAGATAGTGCTTTCGCTAGTCGAAATAGAATAAGAGCTGTGTGATGTGCTAGTGTTTACATATGGTTCCTCCGAGCTCTTCCACTCCATTATCAAAAACCTTTTTCAAGTTTTGAGAGTGTGTATGTGTCCACTCAAATTCTTAGCTTTGAATTTTGGTTTAAAGATTAAGCAAGTATCATTGAAGGTGGTGTGTGCGTTATGTTTCTACTTCGCGCGTCTATCAGCAGAAAAAAGGAAAGCTTTAGGGTACGTGTATAATTGCATTGTCATTCGGGTCGAATCATTTTTTTTTGACATTAGGCTACTTTAATATTATTAGCGCCAGAAATTGGCGCAATGGAACTGATGCTGAAGAAGGTTGAAGGGTTTCAGTGACGAAAAAAGATTGGTAATGAGAAGAAGAGAAAAGGTTGGTAATGGTGACGTTTTGTTTCGGAGGAAGTAAATAGAGATCATGTCACTACAAGAAAAATGTCGTTTACTGACGGAAAACGTTTAGATTCTGTCGGTAATAAAAATTGGCGACAGAATCTACTGACGGACAAAACAAAATTTTCTTTTTGTCGAAATATTTGCCGACGGTATTGGTTATTCCGTCGGTAATGTTACCGACGATTCAGCAAATCCTGATGGTAAAGTTGGCGAAGGCTGTCAATAGTATTGATGGTTACTCTTTATGCCATCGGTAATATCTTATATTTTACCGACGGTTTTGATATATTTTTTTTTAAAATTTGACATTAAAATTTATTTCATGATCTTATATTAACTCTCTCAACTCACAAGAAAAATCCTAATTACCCCTTATAATAACTCTCCAAGCATAGATTATGACAATAGTACCAAAAAAGCTGAGTTGCAGTGTCAGCCAAACCCAACAAGTTTTTGGTTATAATTAAAGTAACTACATCAATGAATAAAGAGAATCTAATTTTACCTATTGTAATAGTAGTAGATGTAACAACTATATAGGTGGTCTGGTCGAAGAAATACATTGGAGGAGGAACTCCCTTTGACATTCTCTGACAGAATGATGTCCAAAAGCTTTTCCAGAAAAGCCAGAAAGTTTATGAAGACACCTTCAGTCTTGATGGAAGTTTCCAATTCTATTTCGGACTACTATGCTTCTGCAGCTGCATACCAACATGGCTTTATCTATTCAAATGCTCTGGAATGAAGATTCTTACAGGCTGACTGGATATTAGAAGCCAGCTGTTCTAAACATTGGATAGGACTTGAGCCCCTTTCTGACTCGTGAAGAAAACATAAGCAGGGTCCTAGAGACTTGTCAAAGTGTAGTGTGGCTTCCTTGTAATGAAATGTAAATGTGTAGTGATATTGTCATTCGATATTTCAACATTTTGCACGCACCTGGACACTAAAAATTTTGCAATGCTACTCCATATGTCATTGGTTTTTTTTACATAGTACTAATAGTAACACCATTCTCATTTCTTATTTCTGTATTTAGTATGCCCTTCCTAAAATCCTACTTCTTACTTTTTCCTATCAATCAAATTACTTATGGTATTTATATATGAAATTACTCATGATTTGGCCCACACTTAAAGTCACTAATCAAGTTAAAGAAAGTAAAGTATGTTAACTTATCAATATGAATTATTTCAAATAAAAGAGGTAAGAAGAAATAACACTTCCAAAGGAATATAACTTAGTATTCAAAGTCTAAAAGGAAGAATTGAGGGAAGAAGAGGAGACTTCAATAAGAAAAAGTGATGAGAAAGATCTCGCCCTTATCACTATAGAGTTCAAGGAGTTCTTAAAAAAGAAAAAAAAAATCAAAAGAAAAGACCTTAAGAAAGGTAAGGATGATTCAAAATGTAAAAACATATGATGTCATAATTCACCTGCTTAAAGATAACAAAAAATATGAAAGAAATGATAAGAAGGAGAAAAGAGACAAAAATAACAAGAAAGCACTTTAAGCCTTAACTTGGCTTGACACAAGTGAATCTAAAATTGAACATTTAGAAGGAAGGTAGCCCACGTGAACTTTATGACTAAAGATGATGATGAGGTACTCTCTAATTCTAATTCTTGTGATAATCACAGTGAGGTGACATATGATGAACTAGAAACTTTATAAATTATGAGTATAAATAGTAAGAAGCTTTCTAAACTCAAAAAGGTTCAAATGTATTTAGACGTATGCATAAATGAAAACAAAAAGATGAAAAGCGAATTTCATAACATCAAATCAACTAATAATGTGATCATAATAAGTATCATACATACAATTTTTCTAGGCCATCACATTACCTAAAAGAACATTGAATATCCAAACGAGGGGTCCCCATCATGCACGCACAAATATAGAAGACCTAGTAAAGTATGTGTGCATCAACATCACTATGATACAAATTTATATCATGCATATGGCATGATATACTATTTTGTGGTAAATATGAACTTATTGATGAATTTTTCTTCTTTAAACAAAAAAGAATAAGGGGATAAACAATCAAGCATCTAAGCTTGTTTAGGTACGTAAAATACATTAACTATTTTGTTTTGTAAGTATTTAAAAAAAGAGGAATAAATGGTACGTGGATGATGGGAGGTCAAGGAACATGACCACAAATGCATCGTAATTTGCAACTCTAGGAGAAACAATTGAGGATTTATCACATTTGGAGACAATGCTAAGTTAGTAAGAAAAATCAATTTTAATTGACAATGTACTTCGAGTAAAAGGATTAAAGCATAATTTATTAAGTATAAGCCAACTATGTGACAAAGATTGTAAAGTATATTTTGAAGGAAAACAAATTACTTCTAGAACCATTGATAATAGCATTGCATTTTTAGGTACGAGAGAATGTAGAATTTATAAACTCAATCCTAATGACCTCTTTAACCAAGCATTTAATATTTGTAAGTGAAGATGCATAAATGTGGCATAGGAGGTTTGACATGCGAAAATGTGACACGTGTAAGATGCCAATAATAAACTAACATCTAAAGAAGTGCAATGGAA
>JAOQMQ010000007.1:23570702-23592887 GCA_027563845.1 Erythroxylum subrotundum
TTACGAGGATTGGTAAAGAAGCGCATTATCTGCAGAAACAGTAACAAATGAGATCACAAAAAAGTACAGATAACTCAGTCACTGAGACTGGGTGTATTAATTGATAAAATAAATGGAGGAAAGGAAGCACGAAAAATAAGGGAAAGGGAGAGGAAAATGCAATGTATCTTTCCAATCAGTCTATAATGTATCAAGTAACCAAAATGGAAAAATTGGAACCTCGGACCAGATGGTTGGATCGGAAGAGGTAGGATGGTCTTCGTTTCCTTCTACTTCGCCATCCATATCACCATCTTGAGGAACAATATGATTAAACTCCATTCCAGGAGGAATAATCTGCAAAGCACCACATATGGTCACTTCAACAGTACGCTAAATAATGTCACAACAATAGAATACCATAAGTATATCCTCATATCTAATTCAATATGGCTTCAATATGGCTAGCAGATAGAATGGTTTGGTTTCCGCTCCCATATTGGAATCAAACCCAACCCCACCCCACCCAGATCCGTCTGAAATTTAATATTTCAGCTTGAGGGTTAACAAACCTATCGAAGACTCTGACAACTGATGTGCTACTAAGAAAGTTAACAAGGCTGTTTAAAGCTGTTAAAACAATATGTGATAGATAAACACAAAGCGCAAAACTTACTGCCATGCGAGGCATGAACCTTCCATAACAGCTCACATTTCGCTTGATTCTGGCTCGCAATTTACGCTCCAGTATTGGATCAAAACCATCATATAATCTCCATTGCTCCTCTATCTCCTGTCTAGTGCTAGTTATGACTATCTCAGAGGCATCAAGAGCTAACTCTTCACCCTCTATACGGCGCATTATTTTGTATGTCAAATTTATTTCATCCCTTGATAGGCGACGTTGTTTAAGTAGCTGTTCCAGCTTATCACGGCCAAGTGAGTGGCCAGTGAAAAGCATGGGTACATTTAAAGCCCCAGATAAAAGTGCAGTAGAATCACCTGCATCTGCATAATGCCCATGGATGGCAACAGGCCAGATAGGCTTTCCACGACCAATTTGCTCTCCCAAAACTTTGGACATTTGAATTATGTGGCTAAGTGCACCATCAACAAATTCAGGTATGTGAGGCCACAATAGTTCTTTAGCAATATATTTATTCTTTGGTCCAAAAGGTATTCGAATAATGTATGCACCACTGCTCTCCCCCATCTCATCCTCAAAATCTTCTGAGTTTCTAAGAGTCAGCATCTCTATCGGTTCACTGTAACTCCAATCCACATCTGGTGCTAAAACTTGCCTGGTCAATAAATCAACTCTACAGACTCCAGGCATTGAACCCAAAGCCCTTGCAAGTTCCACTACATATTTCACCTATGGAACAGAGCCCCATACTTCTCAACCGCTTGTGGGCAGACAGGCCCATGTACAACAAAAAAGCATTAATAAAAAACAATAGTACCTGTCCACCAGTATCAGAGTCACGCCCAAGCTCCATGTTTTCACCTCGTATTAGACCATGAAGGCTGCATGTGTGCTACTAGTTAAAAATGCAGTACCAAATTGCAAACTGAAAAATCATAACATACATCCCAAGATATACATGTTTAGTATCCAATTTAATTGTTCTTCAAAAGCTTGGGAACTAGGGTTAAATAATGGTAGCACAACTTTCTTAATATATTGAAGACAACATTGAATAGAAGGAAAATTTCACCGATTGAATATAATGAACACTGAAATACCAACTAAAGCTTTCCTCGCTGTCTTGATGACTACATCTAGACACTAGAGAATTAAAGTTCAGCTCATGCCTTATCAGTACAATGTACATCTTTTTGCCCTTCTGTTGGCTAGCCCATGCCTCCATTGCATCAACAGAGTTAATCCTGGGCAGTCTACCTCTGTTGCTATCACCATGGGCAGATAAATCACCAGCAGTATCCCCCTTTTCACCCTCAGACAAATCTTCAGACATATCTGCTGTAGCTTCTCTGCGACCTCTCTCCCTTTCAAGGCGGCGTTTAGCATTCCTCTGTGCTAGCTCTCCCTCAAGCTACATGGAGAAGGGTAATGATGAGCAATTACAGGATCACACACAGAATGCTCAAAACTTGAGAAACCAAAGGCAAGAATTAAATAACTTTATCAATTGCCCAAACGGCAATCATTCAAAAGTTTTTTCATTTGATATTTAATCAAAAACCAATCTGAAACATGAACTTTCATGCTAATAGTAAGTTAAGCTCGAAATAATGTGAATCTAGCAGTAGCAAAAAGTCGCTTTCTCAAAATTTTGCACGTTCATATTACTATCTCACAACTAATCTTGATGAGTGTTGATAACCATTCAAAGGAGGATTTCCAAGTAACTAGCGTCAAGTTCGGTTAAAAGAAGACGAGAACAACTAAAAAAAGAACATTTCTACTTTCAATATTAATCCATGAACCACTAATATCAACAAAAACACTAAATTTGATCTTCATACATCACAAGAGTTAGAAATTCAACAAATAAACAAACATGAGAAAGGAAGAAAAAAACCTGTTTCTTTTGACGAGCCAAGTTCCAAATCCTCCAACACATATTCTCCAATCTAGTGTTCCTCTCCTGAGGGCTCCTCGTGGCCTGAGCCTGAAAACCACAACCAAAACCAAAAAGATCATCACATAGATACACCCAAAAGAAAATGTCAAGTTCAACAAACAAAACAGTATCACGAATCAAAGCACCACACACACATACCCGAGCCCACGATCGATGAAGATCCGTCTCATCAAATCCGGTGATGACCTCTTCGACGAAGTAACGAGTCGGGCTAAACCTGCCTCGTTCTCTGAGCAAAAGAGAGGATTTTTTATCTTCTAAGCTCGGACCCACATCGAGAATTGCCTCCAAGTAGCTGTTTATCCAATCGTTGCCCGCCATTAACAACCAGCTTCCTCGCACCAAAAATGCTCAAACAAAAAAGATACCACCTTTCCTTTCTTCTTCAAATCAAGCCCACAACTTGCTTGTCAAAGAAGAGAAAGAGAGCGAATTGCTTTGTCTTGGGGTGGTTTTCTTAAGCTACTACGATAAGGAAGGACTGTAAATGAGACAGTGCTTTCGAGTTTCGAGTGTACTAGTAAATCAGATAGAGAGTCGGAGAGAGACAAAGAGTGAATACAGGACGCACGCAATTTGGTCCCTTGAAATTCGTTACTGTGTAATTTTCTTTTTTCATATTTTTGTTTATTTTTTAAATTATGATGTAATGTTGATTTTGCCTTTCATTTCAAAAATATATATAATTTAATTGAAATAATTTTACATAATATTTATTGAAATAAAATATTGATCATCTTATTAAATTAATATTGATGCTTTTAAATTACCAAATTTACTGTCAATTTTAAAATGATAAATAAAAAATAATATTATTTTATATTAAGATTCTATTCAACTACTTATTTTCCAAATGGTCTTTAAATAAATAGTCTTAAAAATTATTATATTTCAAAAATATTTTTATTATATACAATTTGTTAGAAAAGGACTTATGAGTATTTTATAACCCTTAACAATTAACATAAATTAGTAAAAAAAAGCCTAAATTGATTATAAACAATTAAACAAATAATTGAAAGCAATCATTCTACAGCTCTCCCCCACAAAGCAACTAATCAAATACCAAAAGCACACGTCTTGCTTGCTATAATATGTTTTTTGCGTTTGATGGATGGGTCCTTAGCTACACCTTCTCTTTCAGTTTTTATTTTAAGAATATTATAGAGAATATACCTTTCCAAAGTTTTTATTTATTTAATTAAATTAAATGGTGAGATGATTCGTGCAAGCAATTTAAGTAATTTAAGCAAAGACAAAGGCATGTGATCAGGTCCAAAACCAAGACATGGATGCACATGAACAAAGGCCGTGGCCTCGTTGAGGATATTCCACGAGAAGACCAAATGAAATGTGTAGATTGTAATATATACTACAGAACTTTACGTGCTTAGATCACATATGGAAGGATTAAAAATGAAGGTAACGTAGAATACTTGATTTCAGTTTCATTTCTGATACTTACACCAATTTCGAGCTGCAAATGATCACGAATTTTCTAGGACCTTTACGGAAAAAAAAAAATTGTGACACGAGGTTAAAGACTTTCTACAGTTTTTCAATACGTAAGCCCTCTTGACGGGTTAAAGATTCCTTATGTTTACGATTGATATGAGCAACTGCAGGAGACCTTAACCTTTATATAGCTTTTATATCGGGCTTTCTCATCACAAGATCGATATGAGTCCGGTCCACACTAATTGAGATTTATTTTTTACCTGAACTTCAACCCACTAATCTAGATCATTTATTGAGTCACTTTATTATCTTTATCTGAATCAAATTACGTAACTTAACCGATAATTTATTAAAAACCAAAAAATGTAATTAATAATTGTCCAATTTTATAGGAAATGACAAAATTGTCCAACATAGACTTATTGCATTTTAAAGGGAAAATTTACTAATTATATTGTTAAATTCTTATATTTTAATTTTACCGATCTTTAGGATATTGTAGAGTTATAATTTGCAACTTGACACTTGATAAATACAACTTGAAAGATGATTTTCAATACTTGAAATTAAATGTTAAGATATTATTAAATGTTTCATTTGAATTAAATATATCAATTTATTATGTAATTTATACAAAAATTTGAGAAAGAAATCCAAATCCAAATCCAAATCCAAACCATGAGTTTGGAATCTATCTAAGAAAATAATGACAGAGCAAGAAGTGATGGAGGCGAATGGACAAGGGGCTGTAGAAAACAAGTAAACAACACCGCCATGGCCACGCATGTCTCCGGTTGCTTTTGTCTTATGCATATCATCACGAGAGATTGATGAATGGGCAAGAATTACTTAGGAAAGTTGAACATGCAACTCTTAAGATATTTGTAGTTTGCAAGTTCTTGATTTTAACTTTTAATACATAAAAAATCTTCAAACAACATTGGACTGTGTTGAGTCATTTATGGTATGCATTGAGAGTCTCGTATGTTCCAAATCGTTACAACCTTGGAACCTCCGAGCAAGGTACCACGTAAAGTTAACTAATGTTATGGTTGCCAAATAAATGAATCCGATTTTTAATTTTAATATAAAATACATAAATTTCTTTTATATTTTAAGACATAAAAAATAAAAAAAAAATTGAAATTTTGTTCCAAAAGAAATCTCTTTTTTATATTTTAGTTAAAAAATAACGACGGTATGAACATTATACTCTCGTATGCTTGTGTCAATTAATGCTACAATTTTAAAATAGTACTAGATTGACTAAAGTATATTTAAAATATCAATTAATTTAAGTTAAATTTAATTAGCTTAAATCGAGTTTAATAGTAGAGTTGAGTTATTATATTAATAACATTTATTAGTCTTTGTCTAATATTCATATCACATGTGTTTCTTTATTATTTTTTAATTGAATTTGAAAAAGAAAAATTTTAAATATTTTTAAAATTAAAGAGTTTTTCATAAATTTCTGAACTATAAAAGGAATGTGTGATCAAACGGGATCATTTTAAAATATTGTTATTAAACTTTAATTTACTAGTTAAATTAATTAGTTATATAAATTATTATATACACTTAAATAGTAATTTAATATGAATTCAAATTATGGTAACCAATTAACTGAATCAGTGGAAACATATAATATTTATATTATTGTATATTCTATTGTAATCACCTTTTTCAATTATTAAATTTCATGTGGATAATTAATTGAGACTGGGTATTAGTTTTTTTTATAGTCTTGATAGAAATATACTTGTAATTATTATTATTTAGATGTATATTAAGTAAGTTTTAATGTCAATAATTTATAAATCAGGTATAAATAATCAATTGTTTATTTCATTGATCAGTAATAAGTATATGCTTTGCTTTCCCTTTAATGAGGCCTACAACAATTTACTTGGAGTTTGGATCTTACTTGTACAAATTACCCCATAAAAGTCCAAAGGCCCATTTAATTACTGGGCCTTGGCATCTCTCTGTTTCTCCACCTCAATAATGCTAAAGCCCATAGATTTTGTTTAAAAAAGGAATTATTTAATTCTCCCCCTCAATTCAGAAAATCATTTTTGCAGTCAAACTAAGTAAAGATGATTATTAAATATGCCGATCCCACTAAGGTCTAGAACTAAAAATGCAAGTTCAGTGCAGAGACCTGATCATTTATGAGTTTCATAATTATGGGCAAGTCCCCAAGTACAATCAGTTAATGCCATTCAGTTCCACGACTTTGCAGGCTCTTCCTGTTGGATGAACAAAAATTTATAGAACATAATATGAACACAATAAATAGAAGAGAAGATTTGTCGTATTTGGTAAGCAAATATAGCCATTCAATTCAGATTTTTGTTCTATTTGAGTCAAATATCACCAATTCCATTGAAACAGGGGAGGGACAGGGGAGAAACAGAGCCGACTTTAGTATTCTAAGAAACAGAATAAGAACCATCTACTTGAAAACTCTCATAGCATTATCTAAAATACTGCTTAAAATACATTGATATTAAAATATTGCGTGAACAATGACCATTATAAGCAAGTTCTTTAAAGTTCAGTACTCTAAGAAAAAACAAAGCTATTTTTATTTGATAGGGACTATAATAATATGGTGGAAACTACATATTCAACAACACGTGAAACTGGTTTTATACTTCCAAATCCCAAAACAGGCTGTCAAGGACTAAGAGGATCGATGTCCAAATGTCGCAAGGGGAAACTTCCAACCGAGTGACATCATGACCAAATTACAGCTCTGAAGGTTCGTATCATCTATTTGCATATAACAGTTTCAATAATTCCTAGAGACAGCTACTATAGTTAACATCATTAGATTGCTTTTTCTCTTCCTGCTCCAAAGCCGAAGAGGCGGCCCTGCCTTCGCCTTTTTCTTTACTTTAATTAGGCCTCTGATAGCTGCTTTGTCTCTTCAGGATTGGTTTGGTACCAAAGCTGTTTCTCTTTGTAACTTTTGGTGGGCTGTGGAGGTTTTTAGTTGCTTTTTCTCCTTCAGGTTTGGTTTGGTACTCAAGCTGTTTGCTCTATTCTCTCTGTAACTGTTGTTGGGCTGTGGAGGTTTGTAGCTTCTTCTTTGTTGATCTGGTGATATGGGTGTGAGATAATTCTTTTTTTTTGGCGAGTTTTTGGTCCGTGGGGATTCAGGTTTTTGATCTCTGAGCTTTTTGACGAACTGGGTTGTGAATATTTTTGTCAGTTTTTGGAGATACACGCCAATTGAACGCTCCTAAATTTGCGGAACTTGGTCGGAAGACTGCTTGGACTTCTGTGGGGACAGTGAAAAATTGAATCTTGCATGTTTGGCGTAGTTTCAGTCCTTGAAAGTATTCGTGGGATTTGAAGTTTGAGCTTATCCAAGACAGTTGTTTGACAATAATTGTCCGGAGTTGAGCTTGTTTGATTATTGATTACTGAAGATGGAAACAAAGAGTGGTGCTTTATGAACTTCTGGCGCTCTTTCTTCTTTGGGGAACTCCTTGAACTTAGCTGAATGCACTAATTGTGAAGCTGATTGGTCAGACGCTGAAGGTTTGTGGCAATATCTTTGCTTTACTTAGCTTGCAAATTGAGAATCTAGAGATGATTCGGTTGTTTCTTAGTTGTCAAACTTTGAATCTTGGCATCTTCTTTTTGAGAATGGTTATAACTATATTAACTTGGTTGCTATTAGTGCAACTTATCAGAATATCTGGCTCTGGCCTTGAAATTCAGTCAAAGCTTTGTGATACTGATCACGTAACTTATTTAAAATTTAGCGAAAACGAATTGCTTTTGGTTAATGGTAATGTTATAGACGAAGATTCTTTTTGTAGGGCTCTTCACTTCCACGATGGAAATGAATGTGTTCTCCACAGTTATTCTAGAAGTAGTACTGTGATAAATTGAATGCGCTTAGATGAGAAATTTCTTTTCCTTTGTTAAACTTTCTCTCTTTCGCCAGATTGTGTTGGAACTATTCTAATTGTATACTTGTCTTAGCTGCTGCATTACTGTTCAAGCAAGGAAGAAAACTTCTATAGAAAGAGGCTAGCGAAGATACTAATGCTCAAGATATCCCTTCAAAAGACAAGAATGCTGGTGTGAATATTTCAACCTCCAAAAAAGCAGGCATAGCAGCAACTGGAATAGTTGTGATGTGTTGCAATTTTCTTTGTCCCTGTTTTTGTGCGAAAAGGAGGGCGACGACCCATGCTGTTCTGTCAAAAGATCCAAATTCATGTGAGTATGAAGCCAATTGGTTTTTAGTTCAATACTTTGATGATTGACTCTTCTGGTATTTCTAAATGTTTGCTAATGTAACTCTTACCAAGTTCAGAAAATTCTGCTATAATTTCTTTTTTCATGATATAGTCCACAACATGCTAATTTGTACTTGTCTGGTAGATTCAACTTCCTCTTTTGGTGTGAATTCTCCCGCTGAGAAAGTCCCTCCGAGTCCACTTCGTGTGCCACCTAGTCCTTCAAGATTTGCCAATTCTCCAAAACTCAGTAGGTTACATTCAGTTCATCTAAACGCACGTCAGATTGCGAAAGTTACGAGCAACTTCTCACCATCTCTTAAGATAGGAGAAGGGGGGTTTGGAATTGTCTACAGGGCCCAATTAGAAGATGGGCAGGTTGTTGCAATAAAACGAGCAAAGAGGGTATGAACTAATGCTTCATTTGTGTGGTAGATAATACATGTACTTACTTGCTGCCCATGCAACAAATCAGATAACTGTGTTACTGGTGCATTGAACCATTTGATTACTTCTTTCATTTCGATTGATTCAGTCATTCATCTCTTTCAAATTAAGATGATATTTTAATCTCTTTGGCACAAAGTCTTGATTGTCATATCTGGAACAAGGTCTTAAAGTTGACAAGACAAGCATTGTGTAGGAACATTTTGAGAGCCTGCACGCTGAATTCAGCAGTGAAGTTGAACTTCTGGCAAAAATTGATCATCGAAATCTGGTCAAGTTACTTGGTTATGTTGATAAAGGAAATGAGCGTCTTATAATTACTGAATATGTGCCAAATGGTACTCTTAGAGAACATTTGGATGGTAAGCTTATGCAGTTTTAATGTTACATATTTCAAAGCAATGACCTTTTGCTAAAAGTTCTGATGGGAATTGCTGTAGGTCAGCGGGGAAAAATCCTAGATTTCAATCAACGGCTCGAAGTATGCATTGATATAGCTCATGCACTAACCTACCTCCATCTATATGCAGGTCAGACAAATTATCCATGTTTTATCATATTATTCACAGAATACGGACATATGAGATGATGATGATGATACTACTACTACTATTAATAATAATAATAGAACTTGAATAACCAATCAGAGAATAACTTTAATAGTTTATAAGCAGTACAGCTGTTATTCGTATATGTGGAAGGAGTAATGAAAATGAGAGTTTGAGTCTAATCTTTTGGTAATTGAGATAAGAATGCCTGTGTTATGATAACATTTCTTATCATATTTTGTTGCACTATAGTCTTCACAGATTTCTTATCATATTTTGTTGCACTATAGTCTTCACAGGTGCAAATCCTACTGATTTCTTTGATGCCTTACACATTGTTTGCATGATAACAGAGAAGCAAATTATCCACAGGGATGTCAAATCATCCAACATTCTTTTGACAGAGAGCATGAGAGCTAAGGTTGCCGACTTTGGATTTGCTCGACTTGGAGCAGTGGACTCTGATCAAACTCATGTTTCAACTAAAGTTAAAGGAACAGTGGGTTACCTTGATCCAGAATATATGAGGACCTATCAACTCACTCCAAAGAGTGATGTATACTCTTTTGGGGTTTTACTTATAGAAATCCTGACCAGCCGCCGTCCGGTGGAAATGAGGAGGCCTACTGACGAGCGGGTGACCCTTAGATGGGTAAAGTTTATATCTTTATTCTCCAGGCTTTAGTACACAAGAATCTGATTTCCTTCAAATGCAAAAAGAAACTTGCATAATTTGTGGTATTGAACTTGTACAGGCCTTTAGGAAGTACAATGAAGGATGTGTAGCTGATATGATGGATCCCCTGATGGAAGAGACGGTTGACACAGACATACTAATGAAGATGTTTGCTTTGGCAATTCATTGTGCAGCACCTATCCGATCGGATCGGCCAGACATGAAAGTGGTTGGAGAGCAGTTGTGGGCAATAAGGGCAGACTACCTGAAGAGTACGAGGAGAGGTAGTATGTCATCTTAGATATAGCGTTCTCATGTTTCATGGTCTTCTTCTTGAATCATATGTTGTCTGCAAATCCTGTAGACATATTCCAGATTTGAAGTTAGACATAAAAGATGACTTCTATCTTGACCTTCAAGACTTGTTCGTATTGCCCCATTTGACGTACATACTTCGATTGTATGGATTGCCTTTGTTTTTGTATAGCGAACTATTGTGATTTTGATCTTCACCTGTAAAAGTTATTTTTGCTGATCGTCCCTTGATGTTTCACTAATTTTCTGTTCAAATCAACTTTTAGAGATCCGAATCAATAGCATATTAGCATCCATAAAGTTCTTTTCTCAAGAAAAAGTACATATTTTAGTTTTAGTTCTGCAAAATATCGATCTTCCATTATTTTCTACAACATAAAGGAATCATTTTGGTGATTAAAGAATGTCGTTACCATCTGATCAGCGCCTTATCCCCATTGATGGACTGATTCTTAACATACATTGTAGATGTGTGTCCAACCCAGACAAAAGGATCCTAAGACCATGTTCTGGCTCTATATGCATACTTTGTACCAAAAAAAGGCCAGAGAATTTGAGAGCTTCTTCTGATTGAAAGTGGGAGGTTCAAAAAATGATGAAAAATAGTCCTTGATGATTGGATCTTTTCAAGTTCATTCTGCGTATACACAAACCTATCTTGAAGCTAAGCGCCATTTGCTTGACTGAGCCACCTAATCTTGAATGAGCGTGGCAGCTTGATTCGTAACCTTTTCCACCTACTCCTTATCAGCTGAGGATGCAAACCCAGTATATGTTCTGGCATGAAATCGTGCCTCGTCAATATACCAACGACAGGGGATCTCTGTATAACATTAATCATTAGCAAAAAGCTCCAGAATATGGGATATTTAGATTTAGAATTGCATTGCATGTACAGAAGAAGAAATATATTAGATAACATAAATAATAATAACCGCAAAGGAAATCATATCACCAACCCAAAAAGGAGTCGTGTTTGTGTCGAAAGCACATGATGAGCAAATAAAACATTACCGAATTTGAGAAATCAACTGGAAAGCAACAACAGTTGTGATAATGAGCAAATGCTTATCATTGCAAGTTGTTCAAGGCTGTAATGCAGCACTGAATACAACGGAGGGATTTCAAAACTACGTAGATTCAAGATCAAGATACTAAACATAAGTCAACCAGTAGGAGCAACATTCAAAGGAAGTGAAGAGGCAAATTTCAAGGTAAGTAATTTGAAAATAGAAAGAGGATGAAGATTCTTACACTGGAAATCTTGGGTATCACAAGTAGGTGTCTCAAACCAACTTCTCGGAAAAGTATGAGGGCCTTAGCAAGTGACATTGTTTCAACGACTGTATAAGGTGACGCATTTGTAAATGGGTGTAAATCTACAAACATCTCCGTCTCTTCTTCAGTAAAATCTAGATCTTCTATCTTGTCACCATTGCCTGAGCCCTTCTTTGCAAAATCGCCAGCAGAGAACTGCTTCAGGGAATCAGAACTTTGTGGCACTCGAGCAGATGAGAAATTTTTCTTCTGTAATACTTCGACAAGATGTGCACGGAGGATTAGACCATAGAGAACAGGGGACTCAGAGAGAGGAGGTTCATCAATTACAGGAAAACCATTATGCCCTGAAGTTCTGAGAACATGTACCACATTGCCAACCTTCTCGATGCCTTGAAAGAGCTGAAGTGGGCCAGTCACAACATCACCAACTGTCAGCTGCCTCATGTAAGGCTCAGCATGAGTCTCCAGATAAGGAAAACCCTTTGCTTTCATGATAAGGTCATAAATGTTTCCATTGAAAGCATCAGCGACAGTCTTAGAAATAAGAAGAACAAGCATTATCAATGGCAGCAACAACAGATTGTTGGTCAACTCAAGAATAATAACGCACAAGGAAACTGTCATCCTCATAGATCCACCAAGAAATGATGCCGCGCCCAGTACAGCATAGAGACCATGATTTAGACTTGAGCGCTTACCAACTAACAGTCCAACAAACCGTCCATAAGATGCTCCAGTCACGATAACAGGAACAAACAGACCCGCTGGAGCTACAATTCCATAACTAAAGATGCTGAGGAAAAAGCAAGTTGTGAAAAATATAAGGATTGACGAATGTTGGAACTCAAAGTCAGTGTCCCTGCTGAAAAGATTTCGGATAGCATCATCATTTGTGTTGAAAATAAGACTGGCAAGATCGTTATAATGATTATCAGGACATTGGAATTTCTTGTAGTTACCAGACCGGCCTTTTGTTGGACAGGCTTCTGATGTGTCTGACGGACAGGGTAGGCAAGATGCAAACCAAGGTAACCCAAAAAGAAGGCAGGATGTGAAAATGGAGATAGAACAAGCAAGAAAAATTTTGTAAAAGATGCCTTTCCTGGAAACAGAAAAAAATAGACGTGAACATTGTCAGAGTATATTTTTCCATAGTGACGAGAAAGTGCTTGGAAAAAATTCAAAAGCTAAAATAAAAACTTACTCATTAACGAAGTTGTAGATGCGAAGTACCCTATCTAAAAGAAAGTTGTAAAAACTTCCCAGTACACCCCCTATGATCCCGAGGGCAAGCACAGGAGGCACATCACTGAGGTGATATGTAATATTTGCTGAATAGGCATCAAACATTATGAGGCCCCCGGTACCAAAAAGTCCACATTTCCCACTGAAACAATAGTCAATAAAAGCTCGGAGAACTATTGCAACTACAGCTGTAGTAAAAAACGATCTCCAGAGAAGGGCACTTCTCCACCTGCAGAAAAAGATCATGGCATTAATATCTGATGAAGAAACCCTGCTTTCTGCCATTTTTCAGGAAAGCATATTGTCAGCAAGAGCTAAAGATATAGAAAAAGATTTTCCTCCGGTCATGAAAACATCTCAGTGAAGTTAGTTGAAATGGGAGGAAAAGGTTCACTTGAAGCCTTATCAAGTTCTGTAGTCAGCTAGGAACACAATGAACATGATTGCTATGGGTCAATAGCAGTTCAATGAATATTTCGCTCTTGAGGGGCATACCATGATGCCATTTCTTCAAGAGCAAAAAGCACACCACCAACTGGGGACCGAAATGCTGCAGTGATTCCAGCAGCTGCTCCACATGTAACAAGATCTCTTCGGTCTCGATCATTCCTGAAGAGCCGAAGCCATTTCCATGTCAATCCATATTTCTTCGATCCACCCTGACCCAGCAATGCTGCAACACATGCTCCAGTATGCACCATGGGCCCTGCCTTTCCAACAAAGAGAGACGATGACACTGCAGTAATGCTCCCAATAATCTGCAAAACAAGAAAAATAATGTGCAACTTTCACTTGTCATTTGTGTAAGATAACAAAGACTCAAAAAGACCTGCACGCCTCCACAATCTACTAAATACAAGAAGCACTTAACAAACCGCCTTGAGCAAGATATCTGACAGGTTTTAGACAATATATCAAGGAGGAAAGTACACACTGGATATGGATAAAAGAGGGTTGTTATATTGAACAGTTAGAAAATTACGCCAACAGATGTTAGCATTACTTATTTCAATAATGCTATCAGGTTTAGTTGAATTATTTTAGCGCAAATGCCTTCACTTATATTTGCTTGATCAAGATTGAAAATTTTGGGGTATTTCAACTTGAGTCTTGAATGCTAGCTATAACCCCTTAATGGACCCGCAGATCAATTTTGGGAACATTGAACAACCAAAAGTGAGGAAACAATCACTAGCTACAACTTCCTACAGCAACACTCAGGTAAAGAAACAAAAGCTTAAGCTTGTCTATATCATCATACTATTATTCAAATGTCTTTAGAGATCAGCTATATACACAAAAAAAACTCCCTCATTGACGGTGAAAATGCGATCAACCAATAAAATTACGTAAACAAGCCTTGAGAAGACTTCTCTGAAAAATCATTTTACCTTTACAACCAAAGTCCTCAAGGAGAAAATTCCCGGCGCATCCACACCATTCAGGTAAGCCTTAACTTCTGGAATACCCGAACCAGACGCAGCCGGAGATATAAAAGCCGTGATGAGAGACGCAAACAGCGTTAGAACAAAATTAGAAGCAGAGAACACAGTAAAAGCCATTCCAAATCTGCAAGTAAAACAAAGTAAAAAGGGTGGGAAAAAAGAGCGTGAACTCAAAAAAAATCAACAATAGTAACAAATAATTTAAAATAACTTACAAAAGAAGATTAAAGCTTAAAAGCAGAAATCGAACACAAGCACTACTAGTACCTTCTAGCGAGCATCATATTGGAAGTAACAACGAACTTGACGCCGGCGAGATTTTCAACAGCGAGATTGTTGGCGAATCCGATGAGACTAACAATAACGCCGATGAAGAAGCAGAGCAACCACTTCGTGAACACGAACTGGAATATCCTGATCTTCGTGCGACTCCTCCAATCCTGCTTGAAGAAATGATTCTCCGCAATCCTAAGCAAACAAAGAGCAACCACATCACGAAACATTTCAAAGTCGATGAGTCACACGCACTCACACACAGTGAGTTTCTGTATCATACTCGTAGTCGAGGCTTTCGATGGGACAGACATTGGAGCCGACGATGGCAACCTGAGAGGTGGAGTTCGTGACGGAGCGTAGCGACGGAGAGGAAGAGAGAAGCGGTTGAGTCACAGTCACAGACTCGGGGTCATGCGAATTCAACGACATCGTATCTGAGATTTCGGATTGGTTTCCCTGCAGTACTACCTCAGCGCTTGGTGGTGGACAGGAGTGAACGACCGTTTCGTGACGAACAGTTTCAGCTAGCGGAGAAAAAGGGACGAGTTGAGAGGGTGACGTGGCGTATTGCTTCAGTGAAACCTTGAATTTATTGTCCAATCCAGTAAAACCAATTTTAAATTTCCAACTTTTGAAAGCACTTAATTAAATAAGAAAAAAATTTCATATAATTGCGAAAATGATCCCAAAAAAAATACATCACGTGGAAGAGCATAGGTTGGGTCTACATCATCAATCAATATTACATTATTAATATATTTTATATTTTTATACATTATATTATAATTAAATAATATATTTCTATTCTTAATTTAAGTAAAAATATTAAATAAAAAAGAAATCTTAAGAATAATTTAAAAAAAATTAAAAATAATATAATTTTATTAAAACTTGTCGAAAATATAGCCTATAATAAATAATTTTGGCATATTAAATTACGGATTAGAAATTCCAATTGGAGTAAGAATGCGAAATAGTAAACTTTTATAGAAATGCGAGGGACTCATGTTGGATTTGTTGTTATTGTTGTAAGATAATGAAATTCATAAGACACCTTTGAGGTAAGTTCGGTCCTGTGGAATTTATCATGAGACTTTTTGTGGGTGAGAAGCTTCGTAGGTGGAAGAAGCCAAGGGATGGAATTAGAGCCATGACGTTTTGTGTTTTGTTATCTATCTTCCAAAGTAGTCAAATTCTGGAGTCTGGACCTAATGTCCACTACATATTGAACACGTACAAGCAGTCGGCACACAACATATTTTTTACAATCATACTTATCCGAAAATCTGATAGAATAATTGTATGGTTGGAATTTGGAAAGTTGTAGGTATGAGATTCTTCTGTTCTTCTGTGCCTATTCTCATATTCAAAGGACAAGATCATTTGTAGTAGTAACAGAGTTTGGGTTACTATCATAAAGCCAAGAGCCCCACAAGGATCACTTTCTTTATGGCAATTTTTTATATGCAATTGTAAGATGAATCCATTTTAAATACAGCTAAGGAATAAGGACCCCAAATATTTTTTACTGTATGTGTATGAACCATTGTGCAGAAGATTGATGTGGTCCCTTTTTGTAGATTTCTGTGCAATGAATGCAATGTCTTAACACCACTAAATTTTTTGAGATCTGCCTCGTTCCCATCTCAGGCCAAATGCGTCCTCGATTATGGGTTTCTTTATCACATAGGTCACAAATGGAGGTTTTTGGATGCTATTGCCGCGCACATACCATTGAATGTTCTTCATTCATTGTTAGTGGAAACAGAACCAAGAAATGATCAATTTCGATGCTTGGTAATTAATGACTACGTATTGTCTTATTAAAAGATAATTTTTTAGGATTAGTCTTGGGTTAACTTGTGCATTAAGCCATGGCTATCTTGAAAATTCCTAACAAGGAAGATTATAAGACAGAATTCGTTCTTCGTTAATCTTCATTTACACGAAAAGAGAATGACAAACTGATTGTACGGTAAATATAATAACAACAATGGGAGTTGTAAGAGTGTTGGATTAGGCCTCTCGTTTGGGCCGATTGCGTAGGCGTGTTCTTGTTGGAAATGCAGGCTCTTCTTCTGCTACCACTACTTTTTTCTCCGCAGGAGCTTCGACAACACCAAGATTGTCATTATCATCGTCATCGTCATAGCTTGACCCAGCTTCGTTTCCTTCTTCATATTCGTCATCATCATCTTCTTCTTCTTCTTCCTCTGCTTCCCTTATTGCTTGATTAATTGCAAGCTGTTTCAGAGAAACCATATTACCATTTTTAACTTCACAGAAGAACTAAGAATTCAAACACAAGTGATTCAGTCGTTCAAAGCCCGTTGAGGACTTTCATCGAACAAATAGTATACTACCAAAAACACAAAAGGAAACACACACACATCTTCGAGAAATTGTCTGTCAAGCCTATCAGCGACTTTAATGGAAGCGAAGACAGTGCCCGCGAGAAGAGACAGAGGGAGTAGGAACGCCACAAGATAGCTGTTCGTGCTGGGCCCCGCGCGCGTTACCATCCTCAAACCTCTCGTCCTGCGGATGGGACCAGAAGGAGAAGAAGTCGGAAGACGGATAGGAGGTTCAAACGATGTTGTATTGGAATAGGGGAAGGTAAGCGTGAGAGTAGAGCACCAACAACCACTACTGCGGATTGCCATTTTATCTGTTACTCCCTAAACTATCAACCCTGCGTAGAGAAGACCATGGGTCTGATCATATCTTTAATTTTAACCTCGTGAAACGCCACGTCGTTCATCTACAACGCTTTCAATGGGAACTTGCTCATTTATATCATAATTTTAAACCGTTTTAATCTTATTTATTAATAATATTATTAATAAATCGAACCCGTTCAAAAACACCTTTTTTTATTTTCATTTTTTCAGTTAAATTTATTTTAATAATTTTAATTTTAAAAAATTTTATGTTTATTAATTAATTAATCAATTTTTATAAAATAAAATTAATTAATTAATTTTTATTTAAAGAGACTCTTTTAATTTTACTTTAAATTCTTCAATTATATTCTATCTTTAATCGGTTTTATAATAATTTAATATGGACTAAACTTTTTAAGCTTTAAAGTAATTTTACTCCAAATTTTAAAATATTGATAAAACTATTTTAAACAGAATATTTCATATTCCAGAAAAGTTCCAGTGCATACAAGTTAATTTTTTTATATTAAATCAAACTTATTTAATGTTAATTTTTTCCTAACTATTTAGAATGAGTGAATCCATTAATTATTAATAGTCATTATATATTCTTAATAATTTGTCTAATACGTATCCAAATTCTATAATTAAAAAATATTTAAAATAACCTCAAGTTTACGAATATTTACATGTAAATTGAATAATTTTTGCCCAACATAACCCCAAAATTCTAAACTTAATTCTTTGAGAGTAAGCTTTTTTGTTCCTTTTCATTTATGTTATATTAATGGGAAAGCTCCTAATGCTTTAATGGGAGTGCAAATTAAAGCAGGCACTCAACTATAGAAGAAGGGATATTATTATGCATGTCTGAAGAATGATCTGCTACGAAATTTACGGAATGAAACATCTTTTTGTACAGTACCCATTACAACTCAGTTTGTGGTTCTTATAAGCTTCATGCACCTGCTCGAATGGTGGTTTTTTTTTTTTTGAGTACAATACTTCTTGGCTTGGAAGTTCCATCAGGAGCTGGCAATCCATCCAACAACATCCCTCAGATGGTGTTTCTTCAGCTTTCTTCTTCTTAGGTTGGTTCCCCTGCACACAAACACAGTTCGCAGAAATAAAAAAGCATCAATACAAATTCCTCCAGAGCCTTAATAAGTAGATTTGGACTCACCAGTGCTGATTATGCAACACGAACCCATCAGTTGGCACTTTTTTCCCATCATCATTGCGATTCCAGTGATAGATTGCATGCGTCCTGTTCTTTATCTCCAAGGTTGAGTGTCCATAACTAGCCTCTCTGAATGCAGAATAATCTGGTTGTGGATCTCTAAACCTGTTAGATCACATATTCAATTCATAGTTCTTATAACATTGCACATATCCATCACAGTAAACCTCATACGAAACTTCCATGAACGTAGCAGTAACTCATCAACTTCACTCACTTTCCAGCTAGACCTTCTTGATTTCCTCCATCCCCGACAGTGATGTAAACTGGGGCAGATTTGTCTGCTATAGGATATCTATCACCAGTTGACACGTTGTAGTGTATGTTTGAGATCCGATACTGAAAATTAACAACTCAGTGATCTCTTTCATGGCAATTCAATTATTGACGTGATTATGGGAAAGTCTAAGGAAAGAATCATACGGATCTTTCATAAGCATGGACATGGCCAGCGAAGACAATGTCAACTCTGTAATGAACAAACCATTCCTCAAAAACTGCTCGCATGCTTTCTCCTTCCATGAAGTGAGCTTCATTGCTGTTGTACATGGGCACATGCATAAGGACAATGAGCCAAGGCGTCTTGTCTCTGTTAACCTTCTTAAATTCTTCTCTGAGCCACTGCCACTGAGGTGTGTACTTCACTGCTCAAGGTCAGAACACCAATGGCATGTGTTACAATCTCAGACCTTAAACAGAATGAATGTACTCAGATGCAGGACGCCATAGCAGAGAACCAAGAAGGCAATGTGCTTATTTAACAACTTATGGTGTGCATGACAAGCATGAATGGTTTAAAAGTTGTGAAGAATAGGGATGAGAAGTTACCAAATGGAGAATAGCTGGATAAAACGATGATATGGGCAGATGCACGTCTGATGGCATACCAGAGAGGATTGCTGCTTTTAGAGGCCATATATGGCGTAGGGTACCGATGAAGATAGGATTTGAAAGGAACAACTTCCCCCTGTGTAAAGAGTATGATTTCTAAAGGAGTTCAGGAACTGAAATGGAAAGTGAAAGTGATACATTAACATCAAAAACCAAGCAAAACCTAAGCATCATAGTTCAACATCACCAACTCTGTCAGGTATTTCCCAGCAGAATTCATCAGTTACAGATGACTGTAATAAATACAGATGACAAGAAGTTTAAGTAACCCTGACCATGTAAGGCATATAGTCGATCTCATGATTTCCAGCACACCAAATCCAAGGCTGATACGCTGCACTTCGCTCTGCTAAACGACCCCATGAATCCCAACGTATTCCAACATCATTGTACTGATATCTATCTGCATATGAAAGATCTCCAACAAACAAGACAGTGTTGGCTCCACTCTGGATGTAATGTTCAAGAGTGGACAGAGAGTTATATGTTTGTCCCAGA
This sequence comes from Erythroxylum subrotundum, assembly GCA_027563845.1. Classification (NCBI taxonomy): domain Eukaryota; kingdom Viridiplantae; phylum Streptophyta; class Magnoliopsida; order Malpighiales; family Erythroxylaceae; genus Erythroxylum; species Erythroxylum subrotundum. The sequence continues at coordinate 23,590,536 of JAOQMQ010000007.1, forward strand.
TCACCTGCAACGATGCAAATAGCAATGAGAAACAAGGATGAAGAAGATCTATCTCATGAAACATCATCCAGCTTCATGGACTAGGAATTGTGTCCAATATATAACAAAATTTGAAGCAGATGCACCTAGAAGATTTAGCAGATAGGAGAAACGAACAACTTACCTATTATTCCAAACTTGTAAGGAGCATTAGGATTTATCTCTGGAGGTGTTCGAAACCAAAACTCACGAGCAGATTCACCATTACCGATCTTGTAATAGTACTTGGTGTCATACTGGAACAAGAAACAAGAAACTGCTGACTCAGAACACAGAACATTCACAGCTGATTTCGATACCCAGTTCAGAGGTTGATCACAAACCATCATAAGTAAATTGCTACCGGCTCCAGTCCTAAGGTAGTGAAATTCTTTGTGCCTTTTTCAATGATTTTAAGCTGTGAATTACCTGAAGGCCATCAAGGAGACACTGGTGAATGTAGCCAGACTTGTACTGGTAGAACGTATAGTTTGAAAATATCCCCTCTGCTGTAAAATCATACTTCTTCTCTGAGGTGCCATAGTGAACTTGGCTCAGACCTGGCTCATCAGGAGTCACCCACGAGACAATCACAGCCTTCCCATCGTAATCGCCTTGGGTTATGTGCACCTTATCATTGGATCAAACAAGGACCGTTGCAGATAAGGTGTTTCACATATTGAAATAAACAACACAAACCCAGATGATAGAGCATAGGCTAATCACAGAGGAAGATCACCTGTTGAGGGGCATTAGGACCCTTTGGAACGGCGAACACTTCATTGTCAAGAGGGATGTCGACAGAAGGCCACTCCGATCTGACAAATCTACTTGTCGTTCCGGCGACCACATTGGTAATAGAAGTAAACAGGAGAAGAAATGTTAGTACCAAACGAGGCAACACCAACTTCCTCTTGTTAGCCTCTGTCATCATCATTGGATCAATAACCCAACACAGGTTCCTGCGCAGTAAAATCCCGTATAAGCTCAAATGGGCACAAGCTAAAACATGTTTCGAAATCAAAACCTGGATCTTTATTCAATTTACAGCTAAAAAACCTAAACTTCTCACAGACCCTTTTGCAACAACTCCTCGGAGACCCCAAAAATGGAATCAGACATGAAACAAACTGAGTAGAAGTAACTTCTAAGGGAGAGATATAGAGATTGATGTACCAACCAAACCACAACTATACAGAAGAGCTAGATGTACAAGGCAATGTTTGTCGTTTAGCACAAGGATTGTATGTCATATGGGAATATTCAGATTCACAATTTCAGGACACGAGGCATGCCATAATTAGAAGTTTATCACTGAGCTTCATGTACCTGTGACTGTGATAGGCTGTTAGATCCACCAAGATCTAATTAACTCCGGTTGAAGGTTTCTTAAGGACAATGTAAATTTACAAATATAGAAAAGAAAAAAAGAAAATTAAAATACAAACTATAAAAGTAAATTGGATTTTTGGTGTGGTGTATTTCACTGTCATGTCATCACCCCATCTTGTGTCCTGCCAAGCTGATTGCCAGAGTTGGTCTATAGTATGTGTGCATGTGTGTGCGTGTAGAGTAGGTGATCATGGTTGAAGAATCTTGGGCTTAAAGGGCTTTTCAGGACTCGTGGTTTGTAGATCCATTAATTTCAGTGAGATATAAATTTGAAACAACTAACATAATTTTGATAACAATAAATTAATTGTTTCATCAAGAAAGTTTATTTTTTAATTGAAGAAAAAAAATTAAAAGTTCAAATATCAAAATTACAATATATATATTCAATTTTTATTATTTACCGTTTGTAATTTGATGCTTATGTTTGTCCAACTTGTGTTGTTGTGACTTAAATTTAGTTAGTTTATTTTTGCAAGATAAAAATTTATCTTTTTAATGTAAATAATGTAACTAATATCATTTTAATTAATATAATAAAAATTATTAATTAAAAAGTAATGTTTTGGTTATTTATATTAAAATGATCTTGTTTTATCGAATTGGATCATACCAACTCCCAAAATTGAACTCTCTCCAAAGTTCAATTATTTTAAATCTAACTTATTAGGGGGTGCTTGGTTGATGAGTTTGCGAAGAGGTTAATAGGTAAAGAATGAAAAGTGAGTCTTTGCTTGTTGATTATCATTATAAGGGCAATAGTTTGACATCTCATTTTTAGAGAATCCTCCATATCCTCTATTTAGTAGATGAATGAAATTCATTCCTTAACAGTGACTCTTTTTTTAAAATTTTTTAATGCTAATTAATTAAAATATAATTAATTAATTAATTAAAATATAATGCATTCATTAATTAAAAATAATTAATTAAAATATAATT
>JAOQMQ010000007.1:23603193-23632339 GCA_027563845.1 Erythroxylum subrotundum
CAGTGTGATGTTTGGATTTGTTTGTTCTGTCTTGGGTGGCATCCATGTATCCTCCCAGGGGGTATTTGGGTGTTACATCTGAGTTGGAGATATATGAACTAAATTTGATGAATTACTGTCATCTGCATGGAAAATGGCATTTATGTGTATATTCATGAATACTGTGTTGTTGGAATGAAAAATTTGGTTATAGTGTTAATTTAGTTTTTGAAAAATTGTTAGTGATTAGGTGATGTAAAAAGGATTTTGAAGTTAGAAATAACAATGAAATGATGTATAGGGTTAGTGTAGAAGATTAAAGTTTGGAAAGGTAACATGCTCTGTTTCTTCACTGTGCATGTAAATATATATATATGGGTGTGTACGTGAGTAAATGTTTTCCTTAGAGATGATCAAGAAAATGGTTTTTGAGTTGAAGAGTAGTGTAAAATGATGATCTAAGATAGGAGTGAGTGTATAAGTGAAGGTTGAGAAGAAAATAAAGAATATGGAAAATTGTTGAAAATGAAGGAAAGGTGACAAAGCATGAATAGGAAGGACCATCGATATTTTTTTTTATGGTTCTTGGTTAAATTTGCATTTTTAGGAGTAGTACGAATTGTGGTGAATGAGTTTAATGAAATGGAATTGAAATGATTAGAATAAAAATAGAAGTGTTGGATTTTGAAAAAAATTGGAAGTCTAAAAATTTTGGGAATGAATAGCAGGAGAGAGAGAATTGAATTTTGATCTGAACTTCCATGAAAACTGTACTGATTTAGATAGATTTTGACAAATTTGTCTTCATGGAAGTTGTAGATCTTTCTTTTATCTTTCCAACGATATATAGTATGAAATTTTTTGACATCTAAATTGAAAGTTATGGTCCTTATAAGTAGAGATGCTCAGGAGTATAGTTGTATTGTCTGATGATGACATCATATCGTCTGGTGAAGACGTCATATCGTCTGGTGATGACATCATATCGTCTGGTGCTAGGCACTGTTTATCTTGTATTGTCTGGTCTAATTTTGACCCTCAAGATGACATAATCTCTCTTTGAGGTCTTTACAAAAGTTGTAGATCTCAACGTTCTCTTTGAAACCGTCCTAAGACGACCTTAATTCAATATCTCTAAAGAAAGTTATGACTGTTGTCCCAAAATAGGTTCAATATGATTGAGGACAAAACCATATTTGATTCTTTTTGGCCCTAACTTCTTCTCTAGACATCCCAATGAAGTGATTCTTGAACCAATAGATTCCTAACACATTTTTATACCACTCAATAAAAATTTGTAGCATTCTGAATTGAATTGAAAAAGATTGATCAAATGAAAGTGTGGAAGCTGTTGGAACAGTGGAAATAGGAATATCTTACTGAACACACCTCATTATTTTGATTACATTTGGATCTGTAGGATTCCAAATAAAATGATTTTTATTTTGGAGTAAACTAGAGAAATAGGGATACAAATCATATAAAAAAGTTGAAATATGATTCAGTCTCTAAGATGTTCAATTTCTGGATGAAAGTTATACATAGTAAAACTATTTTTGAATAAGAACAATCCGAAAATGTTTGAGGTATATCTTCCCAATTACTGAACTAAATTAAGTGATCTTGGTGTTAATGAAATCATAAGACATAGAGAAATACTTTTCTAGAAAATAGTAGGACCAAATTACATCAATTTCACTTTCTTATTGAATGTGAATAGTAAACCTGAAAGCATGACTTGGAAAAATCTAAAGTGAGTCAATGAGAAAGGAATAGAGATTTTAATGGTTGTAGTGAGGCATAAGCCTAAGTATAAATTATACTTAGATGAGTTTGATATAAGAATGGTTTTGTGATGAAATTGATGGTAAAATACCTGAGATTGTCATGAACATGCATTGTACATATTTCATCTCATTCATGTGCATTATTAAACACTTATGATTGTACAAATTATGATATATGTGTATGGTGTTTGATATAGAGAAGCAATTGGAACGTCAACCCCCAGAGCACTAGCTTCAGGAGCAACTAGTGAGTAGCCTAAACGGTCTCACTTAATTACTTGTTTGCTTAACTTTTGTTTTGAAATGATTGAATGAATGCAGCTGGATTGTTGATTCCGGACAGAAGGTCCAATGATTGTGAAATGTGGAATGTATATTGAAGTGCTGCTTGTATGTGAATGTGACGAGCTACGTGATCCATAATATGTTTGATCGTAACCAAAGCATTCTATACATAAGTGCATGATCAAATAATGAGAGTTGTAACCATAGTAGCTACCGATCAGAGCTTAAAGCTCAACGTGTGAAAAGAGCTTCGAGCTCAGACAGTGATTAAGAGCCTAAGGCTCACTATGTAAAATGAGTCATGTATCCTCATCGGATAAGGGACAGTTATTAATGAGTCCGGTATCTAAAATAGATACGAGACAGTTCAGGCACTCGGTCACAACAACGTAATAATTAGAAAAGTGTCTTATGATCATTTCATATGCATTTTGTTAAGTATGTTTGATTGATTGAAATGCGTAATTGCCTATGTTTAAGTGAAAATGTAATACTTTATCAATTATGCGAAAACGTGATTGTATGTTATGTGAAATGATGTGTTGCATGAACGAGTTCGCAAAACTCATCAAAATTGTAACGTTATCTTTTCAGGACCGAGAGACAACTCTAGCTACTAAGAGGCTCTACCAGCCATGTAGATTATGTTTTAGCAAGAGAAGTCATGGCTCAAAGGTCAGTCAGCTGAAATTTTTGGAAAGACTAGATAGATTTTGTATATTTTCCCCTTTCACGTAGCACTTTTGTACTAGGTTTTATTGATGTACATGTAGTAAAGGTTGAAAGACACAATATAGACTTTCGGTTTTGAGAAATGAAATGAGGAAAAAGTTGGTTTAAAAAATATTGTGATTTTCTTATGATGTTATGCCATATGAAGTGAATGTAGTGATCGAACGTAACACGTCATTATCATAAGATATGTATCGGAATGACCTCCCGGCGTTTCGGTGTGTACTTTACAGTAAGGGGGCGCTACATCACCTGTGTGATTTGGGTATCACCGGAGATGCTCAAAAAGGCAAGAAACCACGACATTATCCAAGGATCATTTTGTTGAACATAAAATAGGAGAGGAATTCAGCTGTCTATTAGGCACCATCAACACACTACTTTCATCTCTTTCGTTGCAAGATAGGAGAGGAATTCAGCTGTCTATTAGGCGCCAGCAACACACTACTTTCATCTCATTCATCGCTTGTGAATGAACAAATAAGCCAATCATCAAACGCCTCTCTTTAGAGAATAACAAAGGAGCCAATCATCAAACGCCTCTCTTTGTATTCTCTAAAGAATCTTTAGAGACTTTCTTGCTAGCCACTTCAGTATTTTCCTTGTGAACTCTTCCACTGTGACAAAAACGTGTGTGTTTCTACAGGACTGAGGATCCCTTCGATTGACACATTAGTTATTACTTTCCTTCGTTTTATTTTATTACTATTTTATTATTATTTAATTATTTATTGTCTTTTCGTATTTGTATTTGTATTAGTTTTATTATTATTATTATTAACATTATTAGTATTGTTATTATTATTAGTCTTTTTTTTTATATCTATATATTTTGTTATTTTTATTATTATTTCTATTTATTGATATTGTTTTATCTATTTTCTCTGTAACCTGCATCACTCTTATATTGTCTCATTTGCACGTGGGTCTACCGGAAACAGTCTCTCTACTATGTAGAGGTAAGGTTGCCTACTATCAAACCTTTCAAAATCTCGCTTAATTAGAAGATTTCAAACTGAATGTGATGATGATGCCCACGGTGATCTTTTTTCAATGGAATTACTTACAATTGTGGATTTCCACCGTAGATTAGATTCAGATCCATCCACGGAGGTCGAAATGATGATCACTTTCATGGTTTTGCGTTCAACAAAGGCTGGCGCTATTATTATGTTGGAACTTTGTGACTTGTTGATCAGCAGCCTCTTGGGCTCTTTCAAGCTTAAGGGATGAATCTCAGATTCGTATATTTAGAGTAAATCTAGTTAAAACGAATTGGTCAAATGTTATAATTTTCATTTTATAACATTACAAATCAAAATTTATACAAAAAATGAATTAATATGTAGATATAATAATTTCAAGATATATATAATTATTTTGTTTAAACTACTTTTGATATATGTATTACAAGATTTAGTAATATTGGAATGTGTTTTTTACTTTTTATAATTTCATTTTTTACAATAACATATAGAATAATTCTATCATGAATTGAAATTATTTTGAATATTTGTATAAATTTTATGCTACAAATTTGCAATATTTTAAAACGATTAGATTTTTTTATTAATTAGAATATAAATTTATTTACTATATATTATATTTTTCTCATTATTCAAAATATTTAAAATAATTTCCCGTATAAACTTTTTCTTGTTGGCAAATGCCACTTTCTCTGAATAAAAAGTCTAAAACAGGAAGTGGAAACACACGTATACCGTTACAGCTGAACGTATGGTACGGTAGCTAACAGGAGTTCTGTGCATCTCATCATCCGCATTTGAAATTTGGTTTGGTCTGCCCATCTTTATTTGGCACTCATCTTCTGAGATGTAACCCCGACTTTTTCTCTGGTTTGATTTTAGTAAAAATACGAATTCTTTTTAATATTTTTAAAACATTTAAATTAATTTTTAGCATCAGACGGTGATGAAGTGAGAAACTTAAAATATTTAAGTTTAATTTTGATAATTCTTAATTTGTAATTTTACTAATTTAAAATAATGTTTAATTAAATTAATATCATTTGAAAAATTGAATCAAATTAGCATTAAATTAAGAAAAGATATGACATTTAAAGATTAATTAAATCATATCTTTATACAATTCTTTTTATGTTTTACCACTACTTTATGTTGCTTATGTTTCTGTCAGATCAATTGAGTATGAAAAATATTAAATGCAGAGTGTTGATTGGAAGATCCAAATGAGTAGGACAAAAACGAAGATATATACACTAAAGTAAGTCATTAACTTTCAATGGAGGTTTGATTTTAGTATAAGAAAGATAGCAAGCAAAAGCTAATTGGGATACGTAGTCTAGCAAGCAAAAGCTAATTGGGATACGCAGTCTATTTTTTTTCCTTTGGAGATGGTCCAGCTGATCGGAGAAGGAATCTTCAAAGAGCCTCCGGTTCACAACACGAACGTGTGAATCTTTAGATTAAAAACAAAGAGGACAATACCAATTTGATCGGTAAGCTCCAGATTTCATATGGGCTTCGAAACCCACAGCCGAACCACAAGCTTCTAGCAGTTGAATCACGGTTTTCTTTTTAACTTACCTTTCATATATATACACTAAACAAGGACCGCAAATAACTTATTCGTCGTTATCCCCATTTCCAGACCGCAGGAGGAAGTCCACGAGCCACGAGGCCAAGCTCTTGATTACGGGTAGAGGCTGGAGACCCCCAGGACCTCGCCAGAGCCGAGAACTTGTTGGTAGTGTTAAAAACAAAAGCCCCACTTGGTGAAATTTTAATGCTTTTGACCACTTCGGTACATACATACAACATCGAGTGGTCGGAAGAAGGTTTTCACTTGTTCAGTTCTCAAAAGATTTACACCTCAATAATTTATACAAAATTTAAGTAAATTTATACTGTTGTTTTAAAATAATTTTACATTTTAATATCATTAAAATAGGACTCAATTAAGATTTATTTTGTTATAAGTACTATTTAGAATTTTTTTTTTAAACGAAGGAACTCACAACTACTATCACCATTCACCAATCAAGTACTCTGCGCTAGGCAAATTCTATACGACAAACTTGATCGAAAGAGTGTAAGTAGAGGGAATTGAACACATGACCTTTTGACTCCATATCTCCTACTATATCAACTTGATCACTCATAAGGTGCAGCGCTATTTAGAAACATTAATACTATTTTAAAAATGTTAAATTAACTTAAATTTTTTACCAAATATTAAGGGACAATAAAAACATCAATTGCAATTACTATGTGATATGAAAATTTTCTGTTTTTAGGAAAATTATATTTTAATATATTTAATAAATGAATTTCTACTTTGTATCGAAAGAAGATTATACTAATGTATTAAATAATTAAATAGCCTTTATTAATATTCTAATGTATTAATAATTACAATATTAACATTTGAAAAAGATTATCCAACTCTTTATTTTTATCAGTATAATTTTTAAACTTTATGTAATACAAAACCCGTCAACTTTAATATTTAAACTCTTTATTTTTATCAACATAATTTACGTAATAAATACGCTAGCGAGTATGTATTTTAAAATTAAATTATTTAAGTAATATTTAAAAATTACCCAAAAGAGATATTATATAATTTTATAAATGACAAAAATATAGTATTAATAAATGAAAAAAATAATAAATGGAAACAGTATTGTTGAAAAGTTGGAATTTTTAAGAAACCTATTAGTTGTCCCTATTGAGAATGACGACGGACGAGCCCCCACCGTTGCGTACCACCGCGTCACGAATATTTATATACAAAACTGGTAGGCTGGCGGCCCACAAACGCATGGTTCCGACACGAGGCAGTCTCATTATCCGGTGGTGGGGTCGTGTAATAATGCAATGCAAGGGTATGATTATGAAATGCCCCTGAAAGGCTGAAACCCAAGGACGTGCTTGCTCTCCTGCCTGTTTTGTTTGCTTTGCTTTGGTTCTTCAACACAAATAGACAAAAGACATTCTTGTTGCTATAGTAATACTCTTTAATGAAAAATCAGAAGCAGAATATGGTGATGGTGATGACGACGACGACGGAGATCACAGACACAGACAAGGGAGTCTCTTATCGGTGAGTGGTCCAGAGACTCTATTAATCGGCCTCACAAATCTCTCCTTCCCTGCTTCAATTCAAAACAAACAATAAAAACGAACCCCATCAACCAAAAATAAGTGAACCCTGTTGTGGGATCATTTCGACATATTCGTTTGGTGATTCGAAATACGAAGCAGTGAATGATTTAAAAAGATAAAAATGGTGAAATGGAGGAGGAAGAAGTCAGCGGAGGTTGAAGGAAGAAGATGGTAATCTTGTTATTTTGTCACGTGGTGTAGTTGTCAGGGAACTTTGTTCTTATTAACATTTATAACAAAACAAACAGTGTATCTTCACATTTCTCCAGCTTCGACGCACCATTCCTTTTGTGGCTACCAACCAACCAATGGCACCCCAGATCAGTATGGTCCCACTCACCATGACACGCACATCTCTCTCTCTCGCTCCCCTACATTGGGTGTTGTCCGTGTACACGGCACAAAGACGTTAGACAATATAAGAGCACAGAGGTTGTAGAGAAGAGATTGGAAGGAGAGAATTGAGTATTCTCTTCTTCTTTGATGAGAAGTGATATTGGCGATATAATTTGTAGAACGAGAAAAGGAGAGAGGGGTCGTTATTCTCTCCTCTTCTTGGTTGATGAGAATACTGTCTTTATCACTGAGAAAGGAAGAGGCAGAGACGTTCTTTAGGCGTTGTAAACCGTTTTTTCTCTTTTTTTTTTTGTCCTTGGATTTTCTTCATAAAGTTTCCATCTTTATAGCAACCCAAGAGAGATAAGAGAGAAAAAAATCATGACGCCGAATATGGGTTGCAAGTACAAGATTGGTTTGATACTTATCGTCATTGTTATTGTAGTTTGGGTCACTTGTGCAGAGGTTACACAGGTCTTGTTCTTTCTTTCTTTCCTTCCTTCTTTCTTTCCCTTTCAATGGCTTTCTCTGTATGTGCATGGATAGTGTCGTAGTGAATGACTTATCATCTACTTCCGAGTTTCGGTAAATGAGAAGATATCGTTTTTTTCCTTTCTGGGTTTGGTCTCTTTTACTTTTATTTTTGGGTTCTATCGTTGTTCGATCCCTGCGATCATCCGCTGAAGATTATGAAAGATGAGTTCTTTCGTTCTGGTGGCGGGGGTGGTTGTAGTTGAACAGTGTTTAATTGCAGCAGAGAAAGTCCCACAGTTGGCAACTATTTGACTTTTCCTATTTGTCCCTCTATTGATTTCAGCTTTGGAGGTGGTCTAGGTTGGTCATCTAGGCTTTAGGAATCATAATGATGTTATCCTTTTGATTACTGTTGCAACCAATCATTACAGTTTTGTTGGTTTTGGATATTTGTCCCAGACAACGTGGGAACTTACTTTAATCATTACCCAGCACGTGTAAACTTGGACATGTTTTATTTTCTTGATTAATAATTTGGCATATTAAGTTTTCACATCCCGCACCACGTCTGATCTACAGCCCCTTTCTTCATAATTTTGTTCAAGTCCGTAGGAATAATGGATGCATCAGATACTGTTTAAAAAAGCCCAAATTATGTGTTCTTCAGTTTTGGTTTAAAAGCAGCATATCATCATTAAATTCCTTTGTACAAAAACATGTTTCCGTCGTGGAAATACAGTTTGCCCTCTGCGAGAGCTTTCAACTGACTTTGTCATTGTTCAACAGGGCGTATTCACAGACTATGAGCACCCTTTTATGATGGCCTATATTGGAACCTCACTCTTGGTTCTTTACCTTCCCATTGGATTCATCAAGGAGTGGTGGGAAATGTCTTTGAGAAATCGATCTCGTAAAGGTGTCAATAATGCAGCAAGCAGTGACGAGTCAGGAGATGATGATGGTTCTCCTGAACCTGTGGAACATAACGGCGTAGCTAATCTTGACATTGAACAACGAGGTGTTGCTGTTAACAAAGACTCTGCTGTGGTAGATGTAGCAGTAATGGAAAATGGAAATCCTATAGCTCCTCAAAGTAATGGTGGTACGGACATGGAGGAACTTAGCTCTTATCAGAAAACAAAAAGAGCTGCGATCATCGGCTTCTTCTTTGCACCCATCTGGTTTTCCACGGAGGTATACAACCTTGGCATGGATGGTTTTCCTTCCCCCCCCCATATCTCTGACAGAAAGCTGATTCGATAGAAAGAACCTGAAGTTTTCTTAAACATAATGACTTGTTCAAAACGAATAAAATAGAAGAAACAAGCAAGATAAGTTCACTTATGACTAAGGTTTCTTAAATTCTCAGACGGGGTTCGTGAATAGCTTCTGCAAACTGATAAGAACATATATTAAAATTGTTGAGTGAGGTAAAAGTGAACAATTTTTCCAAGGGGTACCCTCTTTAAAACAGTGGTTTGATGTTTGCAGTATCTAACAAATGCTGCACTTGCAAGAACAACGGTTGCCAATACAACATTATTGAACTCAACTTCATGCCTTTTTACTCTAATAATTGGGGCGCTACTGGGTGAGGACAAGATCAATTTAGTCAAAGTAATTTCTGTTATTGTCAGCATGGCAGGTGTTGCTATGACAACTGTTGGAAAGACATGGTCTGCAGATAAATCACATTCAAGTTCATCTAGGTATGTACTATTGGAGATTGCACAAGGATCCACGTTTCCAGATTAAAAGTTAAATGGTTGTAATCTTACAGCTTATCTATGAAGGTTTCCAAGGAGAAACTAATCATTTTTTCTGCAATCTTTCTTACGGTGGACAGTGATAACAAGAATTCTCTTCTAGGCGACCTATTTGCAGCACTCTCAGCTTTGACTTATGCTCTATTTACAGGTGAAATCTTCTTAAGTTTGTCAAGAATTTAGGTAAAAATCAAATGTATAGTTTCAGATGTTGTGGGAAAAACTGACAGAAATCAACTGACAGTGCTGCTGAAGAAGTTGGCTGGAAAAGATGGACGAAAGGTCGATATGCAGAAGCTGTATGGTTTTATTGGACTATTCACACTAATATCCCTTTGGTGGCTTGGTACGAGCAAAATTCTTCTCATATATACTCTTTTAACTTTTCATCATTTACAGGGTTTAACTGGTTTTCTTAACGTCTTCAGTTTGGCCTCTCAACGCCGTAGGAATGGAACCCAAGTTCTCATTTCCACATTCAGCTAAACTCACAGGAATCATTTTTGCTAACTGTTTGGTTGGAAGCGTTCTGTGTGACTACTTCTGGTATGCGAAGACAAAGATCGTTTTCAGCTTTATCTTTATGTTCTTTGTCTGAGCAAGTGGAATTATTGCTATCTCCAGGGCATTAGGTGTTGTGTGGACTAACCCACTAGTGGCTGCTCTTGGCGTCTCCTTAACCATACCAGTGGCCATGTTGGAGGATATGGCGATACATCGACAACGTTATTCTGCAGTTTATCTACTTGGTGCAGCTCAGGTGAACTTATAACATGAAACATTCACAGGCTTCGAACTAATAGTTTGATCAACTCTTTCTCAGATCGATAATAGTTCATTGGTTGGTCCTGCAGGTGTTTGTGGGATTCGTAATAGTCAATCTTTCGGATTGGGTTTCCCAAAAGATCAAGAAGATAGCCCCTGAAATCCCAAGAATAAACATAACCTTTCTACGTCTCGGCTGATTTTGCTAACATTATTCGTCTTCATGTTCATAAGGTGGGGGGCTAAGGAGAAAAGAGTTAAAAATGCATGAGCCTCATGAACTTGGGATGTACGAAAGAGACATTAGATTCTTAAACCTTTCAGTAATTAGTTTTGGTAAGTTTTTGTTTCGGACCATGATAGGGTAGTGTTTTTTGACGGTGTGTAGCAACATCAAGCAAGAACCATGTATACTCTGTTATCAATAAAGAGTTGAAATTACATCTGACAAGAGTTCGACAGTGTGCCATATCTCTCATCACCTGCTTTCTTAGAGAAATGACCACAACTTGTAGCTCATAACTTGTACCATCCATAATGGTTAAAAGCAGCAAGCAAGCAGACAACTTTTTAAACACAAGTCAAGTTAAAAGTAAACAAGCAGCTATAGGATTCAACTAACGATTATATCATGAAACTAATGGACTAAAAATTTAGTAAGAATGGGATTGCCCTTAAGCTTGAAATTGGGGTTAGATTCACGAAAAAATAAGGCATTTGTGCTTTGGCAAGTCATGCTTTATTAGCACCAAGTTGCTTCAACAAATGGATATGAAATCGTTGTAGATATGGTAAACAACAGAAGTGGAAGGAGAACATACACTCGTGTAGTTGAAGCTACAGTAAACTTCAGTGCCTAAATGCTTCCATAGCATGAAACGATGGCAATTCATGGACTTGGACAGGGTAAAAGAACTGAGCACAAATGGATCAAGTGGGTCAAGATTTCTTCTTTTCACATCCACAAAATTTCAGATGCAACAAATCTCTATATAACAATGAAATGCATTACCCTTTTATGCGTCCGTCCCACGAATATTGAGGTTAAAAGACAATCCCATCCATTCACGTACTTATGTGAAAGCAAAGGCAACGGACCAACCGAGGCTTAGCATAAGCGTATGGATGGTGTCACTGGGGCGAAACATGTGGCAGCTCAAGCATCACAACTAAACAGAACCTAAATGATCGGAAAATGAAAGGTAACTTTATTTATCTGTCCTTCTCAACATTGAAATGTTACTATGGTAACGTGCAAGGTGACTTTTCGAGCCTTCAGGGGAAAGGTCCACAAGAAATGATACTTCCTAATGCTTCCAAGACAGGGTAGTTTTCGAACAGACTTGTCTTGTTCGGCAAATTGTAATCTTTGTAAATTTGGAAGTGTCACTTCAGATCATTATAAAATTGGAAATATTTCTATACCATACAAGTGTGTGTAAAGCAGGGAATTTCAGAGGACCCCCTGCGAATATCTGAAGTATTCTTATTTGACTGAGCAATGATCAAGAAGATATATTCGGTAAATCTTTTTCTGGATAAGTTTAGAAAACAATTATCTAAAGGGGCAAGCAAAGCGATTGCCTTTCATAGTAAACCTTCTGTAATTCATATACCCGGTAAGAAAATATTGGTACAGTGGTGAACTACATTCCCAAGCATTTGACCTCTCTAGAGGACCTTGAGGAGTAAAAAGAATCAATCCAACCTACACTTGAATGAGAATAAAAGGAAACTTAAGCGGAAAAAATCAAATCAGGAATCACTTAAAAAGAGTAATATGTACCTCCATAAAACGTAATGTTCCCAATGTTGAAGTGCCTCAAAAATTTAGGCCCACTTATGTTCCAACTCATCAATAAAAGTACCACTCAGATAGCAGTCATGTAGGAACTTCCACGGTGCAAGAAACTGGGTCATTGTTATTTTTCCTCTTGGCTTGCAAAAGTTAGCCATGGCATCTGCGTTGGTAAATTTCATGTTGGTCATTGATACAACTTCTTGCTTGCACAAGTGAGCTGACCACCGTTTTACCCTTTCTGGCATTGTATCAGGTAGTGACTTGTTTCTCACTTGCTTTGTAATAAAGCATTTTCTGTACATAAAACATCATGTACCCCTGGGCGGCCCTCACAATGTTCTCATTGACTTGAGTGACCCAAGCATCATCGCACTTGTACCATTGATCACTCAGACGCAGATATGTGACATAATGTCCAGCATCTAGCTTACCAGTGTGAGTCACCACAGCAAATAACTCAAACTCTGCTGGCATCTCATTTGATGCGTCTGGCTCATCTCCATCAAATGGGAAAATCCTATTGCCAAATCGACTCCTCAGGATAGAAGAAGAAAGGTAAGGTGACATGTCCAAGGAGAACGGAAACTGCAAGTATCGATCTATCTTCCTTGACATTTTCCGCATTGACGAATGCTCAAATCTTTTAATGTGGAAACAAGAAACCAAAGGAAGCTTTCTTATAGACATCTGTTTGAGAGATTCCTGCCTCACCTGACACTGCTGGCAAAAGAATTTTTGGTCAGATCCCAGTCTCTCAGGTCTAGTAAATCGATCCAAACACCCCATCAGTGTAGATATCCCACAATGTTGGCCTGAATTCTTGCAATCTGCCTCACCATTGCAAGATTGATGAGTCTTTGTCAACGCTGCCTTTGCTGAACCTCCTTGGTGGGGTTCTAAATCCAATGAAATGTCAACACATGGGTCATACGTTGTAGAGGTGAAACCACAAGTCATACACATGACATCAGATCTCAAGATACCAGAAAAAACTTTATGAGCAATACAACATTCTCCATGACCTGCATTAAAAGCAAGGTGGTATTAAAACTTACTGTAAGAGATTACGAAGTTTAACCTACAAATCTGATTCATATCACATTACAAAATAAAGAAAACCCCATCTAAAATGCTTCCAGATCAAAGTTAGGGCATGTCACCAGCAAATGATTCCAGAGAGCACACTATTCAATCAAAGTAATCTATTAGCTACTAGCAGCCTAGATATTAGTTCAATTCCTGGATTTAACAATCTATTCTCCCAACTTGGTAACATTAGTGATCCTTTCTCTTGCTAGGCACCTAGACCAAATAACTATCCCATATCACCATGAAAAGAAAACTACAGAGGAAGTTTCATCCTAAAGCAATATAAAGAAGGAAGCTCAAGAAGCATGCAACATAAGCCTTAGGCAGAATGTGAACCTAGTGCAACCACCCTTGTTAGCTCCTGGAATGGATCAACTTTTCAACGAGGTAAGACCCCAAGAAGGACAAAGGCGGAATTAACACGAGTATTCTAACAGGTGACAATTCCCTATGATGAAACCAAGTAGTCTAAGGAAAAGTTGACTTACTGGAATTAAAGCAGATGACACCATCAAGTCTGCAAGTTGATGTTGAGACTTACCCCTAAATGGGCACTTTG
Source organism: Erythroxylum subrotundum (assembly GCA_027563845.1). Taxonomy (NCBI): domain Eukaryota; kingdom Viridiplantae; phylum Streptophyta; class Magnoliopsida; order Malpighiales; family Erythroxylaceae; genus Erythroxylum; species Erythroxylum subrotundum. The sequence continues at coordinate 23,616,915 of JAOQMQ010000007.1, forward strand.
TCAACTCCTAAAGCAATAACAAAGGAACCTATAACCACACCCTGCAGTTAAAATTTATGGTTACTGTGCTTGGTACTACTTTGGACCAATGTGATGAAAGAGATGTATTCACATAAGAAAATAGGGTTGTGCGCATTGAAGAAAACTTAAGGTTGACAGTCTTCAACCTTAAAAGTCTTCAACCTCAATCTAGGGGCCGTAACAATCACCACTCCTCTAGGCACCACTGATCAGAAAATTAGTCACTTACTGTGCCAAAACCCTCTATAACTCCCCCCTATTACAAGCGGCTGCCACTTAAACACTAGCTTTTCATGTTCCATTCATGACATTCTAAATCGACACAGGTGAATACTACTTCAACATAATTCTTAAGAAATCACACAAATTGGCTTTGACCAAACAACCTAACTGATATTCGATCTTATATATGCACAAGCGAGGTGAAGCAGTCCATAAGAATGAAGTCCTGACCTCATTGCAACATCAAAATAGAGAATAAAAATGGAACTGCCTTGATAACAAAAAAAATCTTTTACATTTACATTGTGCTTATGAGAACAATCATTTCCCAGATAAGTTAGTAAAATGTAGAAACCTGGAACCTTCTAGAAGACTACAATGTGATTTCTTTTGCCAACCAAATACAAGCATCAACACTGATTTTCACTAGATACAGTATGATTACAATTTATTATACAGCTTATCGGCATATGGAACCTATGAGTCAGCACATGTTCCAGCACAAGTGGCACCTTAATGTTTCCTTCAAAACTGGCATCCTTAAAACGCATAAAATCTGGAAAAAATCGTTGAAAACCAAACAGTCTTTACCTTGACTCTGAGGCTTGCAACGATCTTTCTCCACCTTTTCATGGATCCCATCGAGCATAGAAATAAAAAACTCATGGGCATCCTGCTGCTCATAACTCGCCAAGTTTGCAGCATGTTGCCACCAACTGTAACACATGAAACCAAAATTCATAAAATCCCCGAACAAAAAGACCGCAAATCATGACTAATGAGTACAAACCCAACATGCCAAAAGTCAAAGTAAGTTCTGAGGTACTGTCTTCAGTTCTTTCCTACTCTTACATAACAAATACCATACCGCTAACTTCAAAAAAGATCCTAACAACAACACTGAAAAAGCTATAAAATTTCTGACAAACCCCACAATGTATAGGATCAGTACCCATATTGTTGTACATGCATTATACACAAGGTATCCATTAAAACAAACTCCTCACTTCGCACGCAAAAAAGAACGTTCCTTTACACAAACCCACAATATACACTGTCATATATACCTGTACAGAAACTTTGCAGGACTATAAGGCTTCCGATCACCGGAGAAAACCGCCGAAAACATAGCATCCATATCACATGCCAAACATAACCTTGCGGTTTTATTATCTCCACCACCTACATTTCGTCTTCTACCGTTATTATTTGTATTAAAACCATTGCTATTACACGAAAGTCCATTCTTTTGTTGACAATAGTAACGGTTATGCCGATCACTGAGAAAATAGTTCCTCAACGGAGGCGTATGGAGCAATGCTTGAAGAACAGAGTTCATAAAGCACGTGTTTCCAAGGTTGTTCAATCCTCGCAACCCCCACGGCGGATCTGAGCTCCAATCCAACGGACTCGAGCCGTTTCCGATCAGAGCGCGCTCTTGGATCTGCGGAGACCACGGCCGGTAATCTATTCGTCGCCTTTTGCGTAGGTTCTCCGGCTTGACGGTGTTGATTGTGGCAGATTTGAGAGTGGAGGTCTGTGAAAGGACCACGGCGGCATCGAAGTCGCGATCGTAGACCTGATCACGGCACACGCAGCAGAAAAGCTCGGCACGGTCGACATCGACGGCGATCTCGTGACCAGGCGGCATAGAGGTGGCATGGGCGGCAGCGTGGGAGTGGCCGGACGGCGTGTGGCAGGATAGGGCGGCGCAAGCCACGCATGCGTAGAGACGAGGACGCGCCGACACTCCGCACGCACCGCAGCGAGGGATCTCGGAAGGATCGCGGTGGATGGCGGCTCGGCCTCCCGGCGGCTTCACGCGGAGGCAGTCCTGGAGGGCGCGAAATGGTTTGCCGCCATTACAGTTGCGGAACTCGGCAACGTGGGGACACGGCGACGGCAAAATCTGACCGTTGATGCAGTGATGGTGGTGGTGGTGGTGGTGGTGGTGTTGATTGATCTTTGATGACATGGATGGAGATTTGCAGGGGAGCGGCGGAGATTGAAAACCCTAGATTTGAAGGACATAAGGTAAGGGAAGCAGGAGATCAACGGCTGGGATTGGAAGATCAAGGGTGGGGGTCCATTGAGAGTGATGAGGATGAGGAATGCTCCACTGAAACTCTCGCTCTAGTTCCTCTGTTGCATAAGATTGTATGTGTGTGTATGTCCTCGCAATGCCTAACTGGTGTTTTGGTGCTTCTACTAAGTAATTAATTTTTTGTGCTTTTTTATTTTATTTCTATATTGGAAATTGTTTTCCAAAAAATACTCGATACTGTTTTTTGGGTTTAATTTAATCATTTAGTTTATAAACATTTGACAATTTTTTAAATTATTTTATCCAATATAGTGTAGAAATTAAATAATTAAAACAGTAAAATGGCCCATCAGTTTCCATGCAAGTCACTATTGTCATGGTCTACTAGTCTTGGTCTCTCAACGGGCAGGGCCACTTCTTAATTGCTACAACCACTTTATGTATTAGTGTAAACGTGGATGATTTAAAGGTGTCTTTTTCTAGTTGAGATCTGCCTAAATCACCTCGTAGGTAACAAAAAAAAATATAAATCTTCATTTATAATAATTTACTTTATCATTTCATTGAAAAATAAAAATTAGCATTAATTTAGTCAGACATAATTTGCAATTAGAGCTTAATCAAGTTTGGATTAAGTTATATTTTATAACTCTGATCGATTGATCCATTGCGTTGAACGGCAGATGATTGCTTCTTTGAATCACCTTCCATTTTTTGGTTTGTCAAAGGTTCTAGAGTTTGGAAAATTCTTCCACGTTTGCCTTGAAACTCTGTGGGACAAGTATTTTGTTGGGACAGAACTAACGACGGACTTTCACTTCCCTAAGCTCCGGCATTTCCTCCGTTATCTGAATTATTAAAACATCAACTTCACTTGACACACTCGTCTTAATCATGGAGGCCGGTGACTACTCGTAATAACAAAGTAGGTAGGTAAACTTGTCTTCAAGATTCACGCAATGCAGATTATCAGACAAGGAGACACAAGCAGAAGGCGAAACAAAGTAAGAGGAAAGGTGTGTGTGTGTGTGTTTTTTTATTTTACATTTTAGTCAAACTTGCCTGAACTTTACTGTAGTGGATGAAAGATTGAATCTTTCTTCGACAGGAAAGGTTAGAATTTCGGACGGCGTTGATGTGGTGGTTGTGCTGGCCGTGGTTGAAGCTTTCTTCCATGGAATATGGATTGAAGTTTACGTGAAGTATGAGACCTAATACGGCGGCGTACGACAAAACGACCGAAGATACCTTCGTCTGACATTTTACCAAATTACCACGTTTTGTTGATCATTTTCGTTTTGTCAAACAATTTAATTATATCAAACAGAAAAGCTCTGCAACAGTCACATGGCTGCCAGGTTTAATTCACATGCCTACCCCAAGTGAAGGTAATCACATCAACCGCACCACACGACTTCTACGTTAGACAATAACTTCACTTCTTTATTTTCCTCTAACCAACATTAATTTTCAAATTGAGAAGCTAATCACTTCCAGATTCAGATTCCTAATCATTACATAACATTGATCATAGCTTGCCTGGAACGTGCATCGCATGTTCTTTCCAAGGCCTTCTTTTGCATGACAGAGTACCGTGAATTGAGTCTACACTCTGCAGTTCATTTTGATACTTTAAAAAGTTTCCATAACTAGAAGGTAAGAAAGAAACGAGAGGACAGCCTTAAGATGTTGTTTTTACTTGTTTTGCTTCTGTACCGAGTTTCACATGTCTGTCTGCTTCAGTTTCATAGGATTTCTCAACTTTTAAGCTACCTTATTTCAGAAGTGATTCCAAGTCAAGCATTACATGTTTCACATAAAGAACAGTTGATTAGAGCAGATTAGAGCTCTGGAACATTGAACAGTAACGACAAAAGAAACAACAACACAATCACCTTCTTCCACAACAATCTAACTTCTGCAAAAACAACAACGTGACATGCTTAAGAATTTACATCTGATTTTTTTTTTTTCTGGACAAAGAATGATACTGCTACCATTTCTAGCTGTACATTGCATTATTGTTAGTTGAACTCGGAGGAGTACCCAATTATATTATGCTTGTAAATGATGATGTCAATTTGTATGGAACATTGGCAAGAGGACCACGCTGCTCGGCAAGCTCATGAATGTCCCTGACAATATCGAACACTGCATCAGGTTGGGCTAGTTTAAGTGCATTCTCTGACATTGTCTTCAGTTCATCCTTTTTGGTACTGAACCACTCTGTCACAATTCTTGCTGTTTCTTTAGGACTTCTGGTGAAGATACCAGCACCATTTTCCACAACATAAGGAACATTGCCCTTTTCCTGGAGTTGCCAGATTAAGAAGGAGAAGAACATCAGATAAAATTACTATTTGGTTTCACTAAGCAGCTGCAGTGGCAGAACTTGTATCACTTACTTGTCCAGGAATGTAGTCATTGAGAATAATAGGAAGTCCACGGATCAGAGCCTCTGCAATTGTACCAGGTCCAGCCTATATAACCCAGAAGTTCAAGAAATCGGTTACATCAAAGGTAATCATACAATGAGCTAAAGGGTCGCAAACTTTCCGTAACATACATACTTTTGTAATTATGCAGTCACAAGCTCCCATCCATTTCTCCATCTGTGTTTCAAATCCTCTAACCTGCAATTCGGAAAAGAAAGAATGTAGAGGAAAGTGTCAATGATGTTCTATTTATAAAAAATGATCAATCAGGTTTCAGAAACAAGAAACAACACCTTAACCAGGATCTTCCAGTCTTCAGATTCCAAAGTAGATTTAAGAATCTTATTGCGACCACAGATTATAACCAACTGGCCAATTGGTTTTCCTGTCTCTTTATCCTGCAGTGATTCTCCAAGGGCCTTAGCAGTTTTACCAACAGGTCCCATACCCTCACCACCTCCCATCAGCAAAACCGCAGGTAAATCAGGATCCATTCTGAGTTCTGCTCTCAACTCATGCTACAGTCATAAAGTCGAAATGCAGACTTACTCAGAACCCAGTGCAGTAGCAAATGTTACTTAATATAAATTCATGATCACAATTAGATATACCTTGGAAAGGACTGCACGGGCAAAAGAAGGACGAACTGGCAAGCCAAAAACACGAATTTGGGACTCTTCTAGTCCATCTAATGCAGCTCTCTTTGCTACTTCCTTTGACGGGCAATAACATCTATTAACCCCAGGGTGAAACCTGAAACACTTTTAGCGTTAGTAACGTCGGGATAGACAAAAGAGGTAATTTGCAATTGAAATGACCTATGAACTTACCATGTAGGGTGGCAAGAGTTCAGATCTGTGATAACTGTTGCAAAAACCACTTTCTTTTGAAGGCCTTGCCATTTAAGAACCCATAGAGGAATATGCTGCATCAAGGGATGAACACTGATGATGATGTCTGGCTTGTACTCCATTAGACCGGCTTCCACTTCCCTTCAAATCATACAAAACTAGAATTAGAAATTACGATCGTACTTTGAATCTAAATACGATTCCTTGATTCGTTTGTCCATCTTTAGTTTCTAGCAGCATAAATAATTACAGCTTGAGGAAACAAGTAAATGGGGTGATAAAAGTTCTTAAAATAGCAAAAGAAAGTATTTACTTGGCGTAATAGGCTGCTATTGCAGCAAGGTAGCAGCTGTGTATCCATTTCGGAGAGGTGCTGTGAAATGCAACCTTCCATAGCTGGACATGCTTTACCATGAATTTGTATTGTCTTTCCATGTCGTTCAATGGCCAGCCAGTGTACTCTTTCCAAACATCCTTCACAATTACCTGAAAAAAGAGTAAAAGATGAAATTGTTTCTGAGATATTCCAAAAATAGGAAAATCCCTGGAGGAATTTATTGATTATGAGGAAAAAAAAGTCAAAAATTAAAAAGTTGGCCGCCGTTTTCTGTAAGAGAGGTGGGGAGAGGAGAACGAGAAAATGAAATTCAAACATTGGAAAATTGATAAGCAATTGATTAAGATCTGTATAAGTCTTTCGCTAACGTTCAAAACAGAAGAAAAAACCACAGGCAAGAAAATGCAGAGATTGAATCCTTGCAAAACAGAGAAACAGAGATAAAAATTTAGTAGAAGAAGAAACAAAAACGCGTGTAGTGCTCACCTTAACACGATAAAAAGGCAAGATCATGAGAAATAAGAACAAATTCTAGAAATATAGCAAAATTGAGTTCTATACGCATACCCTGTACTCGTCACCAAACTCGAGCTTGAAAGCATCGCGAATGGCTTCAGCGGAGGCACGATGACCACCACCTGTATCACTCATAAGGATGAGTACATTCTTGGTTCTCTCTGCACCCATTTGAACAAGCTCCATGTTCCCATCACCGTCCTCAAAATCATCGTCCATCTCATGAACATGGTACCTTTTGTGATGGTGGTGACCGTTGAAGCTTCCGATGCTACCGCTAGAGCTAAAATTCCCATACACTCTCTGCAACACCTCCGTAATGGACGCCTTCTTCGGAGACTCCACTCTCACCACCATTTTCGTATAATCAATGACCAAAGACACAAGAAACCAATGAAATAGCACGAGCAAACTTATAAACTTATTGCGGATCGCAAAGAAACAAAGAGAGACAAAACCAACGAAAACCCAGATGGGAAACAATGGCTAACCCCTCCGTCCCGCCGCCAGAAATGGAAATTTTCCGGCGGAGAGAGGAAAGGTGGAGACTTTGGACGACGGGCAGAGAAAGGCAGAAGCAACGGAGATTTTATGATTGTTATTGTTATTTGTTGCTGTTAGGGTTGTTGTACGTCTGAGTTGGCAAAAAAAACTGTGGGGTCCGAAATTGTGTGCAGTGAGGTGTATGTTTGTGTGTATGTGTTTGTGGTTCTGAGTCTTCTGACGCTATGAATATGATTCTAAAGAAGTATGCTTTGGGGACTTATGATGGAGACTATTTATGCTTTTTCCATGAGGAACTACTGTATATAGCCGTCAGATTCGCATATTATTTTTGGAACGTTCCGAGAGGTAGATTCGAATCTTCTGTTTTATAACTGTAGTAAGTTATTTTTTGTTTTTATTGTAATATTGTCTCTTAGGATTATTCAGCTTATGTGTAATAAATACGTATTTTTTAATGATTATTTGATTGGGTCATTTAATTGTCTCATGCGGTAAGAAGTAGGTCAGTTTCAATTTCTAAAAGCATAAAGTGTAAAACACATCAAATTTTTTATTTCAATTATTCTATTACAATCTTGTTTCATTAAATCTCATCAATATATTTATGCGGATTCACGTAAACGTGTGAATAAGATTTAATGAAACATAATAAGAATATTAAAAGGCTATTCGCTTTAAGGGATTTAGAAATGATCATAATATATACAGCTTTTCTTTTATATTTTTGTAAATAAGTTGTTTTCATAACTTGAACATATGATCTTATAGTTACAAAGGAACAACTTGATCAATTGCTTCAAGGCTCGCTTTCTAAAATATATAAAATTAATCAAAATAGAGTATGCCCTCAAGCTTTAATCATATTATTTACTATTTTAAATACTTCTTTCAATTTTTTATATTTTCCTTTCTTTAAAATTGACTATAATTGAAAAAGTTAAATATACTAAAAGCTCTATAATTTAAGGTTTTTTATTTCAATCCTTGTTTAACTTCTTGGTATATTCTTTAGTTATTATATAATTTTATATATCATATTTTTTTAACTTTCACTTATTTTTCTCATATAATATTTAAGAAATTTAAATTATATTATGACACAATTTTAGAGATATAAATAATTGGAAAACTAAATAAATGTAACAAAGAAAATTACGTGATTGTTAAATTATAATTTGTAGAGTATAATAATTGAAATAAAAAATAAAACTAAAAAATGGTTTAATATAATTAACCTTATTTTAAATATTTGTTTATGACGTAAAGAAACCACAGCCCGTGAGACTGATTTGTGAGTAAACTAAAGATGACTTGTAAACCAGTAATTTTATATATAAAGAAAGCAACTTTTGACTATAATTAGCTAAAAGGGAATCAAAGTCTAAAGAAGTGGGCCAGATGTTTCCTTTAGATTGACTGCTATAGTCTTCACTCAACCGCCAGTCTCATACTAAATTTAGTGAAAAGGGTAGATATGGTAATAAGTTTCCGGTTCAATTTAATCCAATTTATTATAATTTGATGAATAATATTTTTATATCTGCTCTTAATAAAATACTATATATCCTTAATATAAAGAATAATAGAAGTTATATTTATTTTTATTTTTCACTATATTTGTTACGGGATGAGATTATCTATTCTCCTTTATTATAATTCATATTATCAATTTTTTTTAATAAACCAAGTATACCTTAGATGTAATATAATTGAGAGTTTCAATAAAGTTCAAATGGTTTAATTAATCAATCAAAACTATTTTTTATCATTGTCATCACACTCAGTCCGAAGTTTCGCAATAAAGCAAAATTTGAGGAAGTATGATAATACGCCACTTTACTTTTATATAATAGAGAGATTATTTTTTATAAACTCACGTATAAATGTGACAATAAAAAAAATGACGCAGTTAAAGAATAACGGCGTTATTTTAGATAAATTTTATAAAATAATATTATTTTAAACGGTATATTCCTACCTCAACTTAGATTCGAGTACAATTCAAGTTGAGTTGTTGTCATACTGGTCAGAAAGGAAAGATTTGGGGATGAAAATGAAATGTCACGGAAGTACAAGGGCGTGACTGCAAAATCACTGTGATCAGTCAATGAGTGGGGTCCCATTCCGGTGATGTCAGTGGTGGGCCATATGTAGCAAGTTGTCTAGTTGGCAGCCAGGTGAGTCCAAGTCAACCAGTGCCCTCTGTGGAAGTCACGTTCACGTTAGAACGACGAGTATCAATTAATGTAGACTCATGAGTCTTATTTATTAAATTAATAGAAGATTTGATCTCAAAAAGTCTAACTTAGGTTAAATTTGTTATTCCAAAATGCAAAATTAATGAAATAAATAAAAATTGGTGAATTGTCAAAAAAGGACATGGTAATTAATGATCTTTATGTTTTATTTTTTGCTTAAAAATCTCTAAGTGTTTAAGACCTAACTAAGGGTTACAACATCAATACTAACTTTACCTACCAAAATCATCCGACGCCAAAAAACTCTGCCCAGTTGTCATCATGTTCATATTTGGTAGCTTCTCATATCACAAGAATAGATGATTAGATTCCCAATAAAGCTGTCATTTGATTGGGTTTTGCCTAATCAGTGATTACCCAGTTGAAATAACAAAACAATTATGAAAGCGAAAGGAAAGTTGATCACTGGCTTTGGAGTACAGCTATCCACAACAGTGAAGCTGTCGTAGTGAAGACATTATTATACGCAAATGTTGGCTATCTTACAAGGAAATATACTATTTTTAATTTAATATAAATTTTAAAAAATATCTACATTCTACAATTGTATGGAGTGGACATAAGGTCCAAAGCCTGGAGGCATTGCCAGTTTCCTTTGCCAGATCATGCACGCAAATAACAATATATTGTCAACTTTGTAGGAAGATGTGAGATCATTATTACAAAGTTCACTCTTAGATGTTACTTTCATGGTTTAGCTAGCATCCATCACTGGACAAAATTAACAGGTGATGATGAAATATAACGCGACTCCCAAGTGACATAAAACTATGCAAAAGCAGACGTTTCACTTGAGCTAAGTCAACCACCTATGTTTCTCTCTGAGTTGTTCTTCTACATATCAGATCTACCAGTTAGCATTATCTAAAAGCTAATGTCTGTGCGTCACTGTTGTGCTGCCGACGTTTCAGTTGGAGAGAGTAAGTTCAAGCACGATGGACATGGTGGGTCGCAGATATCTTCAACACTTGTTTTCTGCTCCAAACAGTCGGCATGATAAATGTGGCCACAGACTAGAACTGCCACAACAGAATGTTCACCGGAAGAAAGTGAGTCCCCAAGAAAATAAGGTTTGCGCCTTAACATCTTCTGGCAAATCCCGCATATCATCTTCACTGCATCGGATGAAACTGCATCTACCACAGAGGAACCAAACCTGATCCTCTCAGCTCTGTTAAATGGCTTCTCCCTGTTCTCTGATCATGGGGGAGAGAAGAAAAGATTGTGGAAAAGGCATGAGAAGCTGACATGATTAAACTGTACACTTATATGCATTATGCAACATAATCCCGAAAAGTTGTTTCGATGAGTAAACTTTGACGAACCAATGAGAACGAAAAGAAACATAACATGATTTTACAGAATGCAGATTGTCACCTATTTGACATCCGGAGTCCGACACTAATTGTTTCAAGGGAAGTCTCGCCAACTTGAAGGGAAGTCTCTCACTGTTTGAAGGGCCAGTCTTCTCATGAGAGGTTGATGCATTGCCATGATTCCCTGAGTTTCTCCTTGAATACTGATGGCTGTAGTGATGGCGAGAACGTTTCAGGAACATTGAACGACTGAGATTGTAATGCTGATGTGACAGAGGTGAGTGCACATTCAATAGCTTTGCGGTACCATCTGAGACATCTATTCCAGGTGAGGGAGGCTTTAATTCAGTCAAACGCGAAGATTTCTGCAAAAGAAAAGTGGAGGACAATCAATTCTCCAGAAAATCATTTTTGCAGGCCCAAATTAGAGGACTGACCTCTCTAGATAGTAATTCTGCTCCAGAAGAGCAAGGCATGTTGTCTGCAACATTTAGAAAAAGCAAAATGATCACTTCAAATACAATTACTTACAATAAAGAGGGGGGCAAAAAAAAAAAAAAAGAGCATAGCTGAAACTGGTACACAACCAAATGTAATGAACAATATGATAAGCTTGTTCAAAACCTTAATCACAAAGAAGTGACAACAGCATGAAAAATCTGAAAAGGAATTCCATAATTAGAAAATACTACAATCACCATTGAAGAAATCAGAACTCCAAAGGTGTGATAAACACTTTCAGTTGCATCAACATGGTTAAAGAAATCCAAAGTTCCAAACAATGGGGGCATATCAATGCGATCTTAACGGAACTAAGAACTCAAGAAACAAAAGAAGTTTAGAATGGTCTTGATTGGTAACATCTACACCTCAATCCCTAACATCCGAAAAACAAAGAAAAAGCTATAACAACTCTGACCCAAATTTACGTGAATTTTTAAGAATCAGAATATATGATGATATGTACTTCCTCCAAGCCTCCAACTAATTACCCACCACAAGCATTGAACCAAAACATCATCTTCTAGTTTATAGGATTCATATCCATAGAATTCCCACATCAGCATTTTGCCAGGAATGAAGAAACAACTTCCTAACCAGATAAAATAAGATGGGTAAGGAAGAAGAAAGGCTACGGCAGCTTTTACGCCATCAAATCCCAATCATATGCAGCTCGATTAGAATAATAAAGCACTGTACTTTGATTAAATATTCGTCACAACCAACAACAAATAGACCCATAAAAGTAGCTTTTTTGCTTCACAACAATGAGAGACAGAAGCAACATAAATAAACCCTAACCCACCAGCCTGTTGCTAAGAGGTATAAGCAAGAAAATTCTATTAAAAACAAACTAAATCTTTTCGCAGTTTCCTCTCAATTTAAATCCCAACAAGCATAAATACACAATCCCCGGAAACCCCAGTCCGTGCTTCACTACACAATCCGCTTCATAAGCCATCTCACCTCAATCAAGAATCAACATTTTCCAAAATTTTCTCAGGAAACAAACACACCCAACAACAGAAAAAAGAAAAAGAAAACAATCCAAAGTGAAAAGAAAGGTAAAAGAAACGTACCAGAAGGTGTTGCGGTGGTTTTGTTGTTGCGGTTTGTATTACTATTCCTAACACTACTTCGCCTTCTCTTCCCCATAATAAAACCAAAAGCAGAGATTTTTAAGAAAAAGGTATTTTAGTATCAGTGAAAAACGGATGCATGGAATTTAATGGCTAAGAATCAATTGGTAATCGAAGGGTTTACAGTTACACATTATAGAAGATGGGTTGATAGCATCTATGGATTTGCGGTGTTTTAGAGCAGTACAAAACGGATAGACAGAAAAGCTTTCATCTTTTTTACTCGTCTGACGTACGGTCATCAAATTTCTAGCTCACACAACAATACATAGTTAAAAAGTAGTTTCTGGCATAGTAAGAGTCAAGTAGGAAAGAAGCCAAGAAACGAAGTACAGGAGACGCGAGAAATAGAGAGAAGAAAAGGGCCAGTCTTGGCTTTGTCACTTTCATTTCATTTCATTTCGCTTGGCTTGGCTTGGCTTTGGCTCATCATGTATATCTTTTGTTTAATAAAGCAACAACCTTTTTAACTATTGATCAAAGATATTTTCCAAAAATCCATTGTATCTGAATCTGCTCAACCGACACGTTTATACAACCCAACCAGAAATTGGTTGAATTGAACCATTGGATCCTTACAAGCCATCCTTGGCTCAAACATGAAACATGGCATTCACCTCTATAAATGATGACAGATCACAGATGTTGCATGTATGTCGTCATAAATGAAATTGTGAAGATATTTTCCGTGCTGAGGAGAGAATTCTTCTTTTTCGTAATCAAAAACTGCATTTGGCTCACTAATATATTCCAATAATTAAAAATGATATGAAAGCATAAAACAGGGTAAGCTTTTTTTTATTCAAGTCGAGATAGGATCATTACAAATCTTTGTTATCTCTCAGTAATGATAAGATAAAAAAGGATTTATACCTCGAATCTTATATTAGATTTGCCTTAAAACTCTTATTAGATGTCGCTGTAATTGAATTGCAAGTTTCAAACTTTAAAGATGCCATTTCATGGACCTTCTTGTTATTTGATAAAAGGCCCGCAGATATCTGCATCCGACAGAGATTGAACAAGCACGTTGAAATTTCAAGCATCGATCTGTTCTGTTCTTGGACTGGGCTTCTATTTAAGGATACTCTTAAGTTCGATATATTAACCGTTGGAGATTACTCTGAACCCAAATATCTGCCTCTTAGAAGGTCATAAACCCAACTCCTTCGCCGGCCGTTTCTGGTAATCTTCAACAAACGTTTGCGTCCGTTGTTTCTATATCTGAACCAACTATAGTTGGACAAGTATTGCAAGGTTGGGTGGAGAAGGTTATGATTATGACCTGACATAAGCTTTGAACTAAACTATAGCCTTTTTCTTGAACAAGTGTCCAGATAGAAGTTGTATTTGGATATACTTGTAACTCTATAATTACAGTCACATGGGTAGGATTCGTTTCTTTAAGATTATTGTCTAGTTATCAGCTTGAGATGCCATATTCGTCTTAACTCTTCCTAGTTGCAAGCCAGAAGTTGAAAAGAAGGACATTTCTCCTTAGACTTATCCAAACTTGATGGTCCCAGGTTTCGATAGTAGGAAAACTCGAGGCGTGATTTTTCATAATTTGGGTTTCGTAAAAAAAAAAAACTTAATTTAAAATTATTAAATTAAATTTTATTTGATCAAATTTGAATTTAATGAATTTAAGTATTTTAGTTGACTGTTTAGCAACATAAAAATAAAAAGTAATTTTAATTTTAACTATATTTTATTTTGTAATAAAAAATATTTATGCATATAAATATTATTTAAAGTATATTAAACAATACGCAAATCACAGTATATTAATTATTATATAATTTTAAACCATATGAAACATAAATGAAAATGTATCTAACCAAATATTTTATATAGATTATAATATAAACAAACTAATATCGAAAATAAATATTAAACATATAAAATATAAATTTCAAAATAAATATTCAAGTTGAGTAAATAGTTAAATACATATTAAATGAGAAGATGAATTTATGAGTATTGTGGAAATTATGCGTAAAACATAAAGATAAAAGGGACTAAAAGATAGGTTCAATAATTAATCTGAAAAATCTACCGAAAAGGTATTTTTTTTAGAAGTTTCAAATTTAAACTTTAAAAAAACTATATTTTAGTTGTCAAAAAATTATATCTATTAAATAAATTTTTTTATTTTATAACCAAACACTTATTTAAAAAAACTTTTTTAATAAAAAAATTGCTTATTGATCTCGCCCAGCTCAAAGTTCAATTATTCGCACTTTAAAATATGAGGATCCGGTCTGACCTGTTTTCCAGACTCACTCGCGTACTTGTCGTGATGCAGAAACTTAGATAAGAATGTGCAGTGAAACTCCATGGTTGGTTAATCTGAACACAACTTTCCAATTGTCAAGTTACGGATCAGCTCAAACGTCTCCTAATGAAAGGACATTGATTCTCTACCATCAACAAAGCTCAGGACACTGAAGACTTAAAAGCCACTTCAGAACCAGTGATCCTATACACCAACAAGCTCAGGCAAACATTAAATTGCATTAAAAAAAAAACAAACTTCAATGTAAAGCTGTAACAACGTTATTTTATCAGAGAAAGCTGCTTTCCACTACCTCCTCAACTCCTTCCCAATTGTTGTCAGCTTCTTCATTCGCTACTTCAAATCATATTTGTTTCTCGCGTCACTTTAAACACGGCAATAGATATATTTCTATAATTAATAATTAAACATTATTATATATCGTTTCTACGACATATTAATTAAACCTTTAAACATAACTCTCTTATATTATCAATTTAATGTTTAATATATTTTTTAAAACATTGTCCATAATCATATAATTATTTGGTCTATATTCGGACTGACATAATAATCTGCAAATCACACCAACTGAATACTTTGTACTAGGCAAGTCTTATATGACAGGCTCGATTAAGAGAGTGTAAGTAAGAATATTCGAACAAAAAATCTTTTAATTAATGGAATGGAAGAGAACGGAATGGTTTATAATGGAATAGAATGTAATATAGTAAAAAGTTGTTTGGGAATGATGGAAGAGTTTATAATATAATGTAGTAAAATATTGTTTGGAAGATGAATGAAATGGAATGTAATGTATAATAAATGACTTTTATACCCCTTATATTAAAATGGTTGTTAAATGAGGTTTATTATTTTATTATTAATTATATAAAAATATTAGTATTAATTATTTAATTTAATTTATTTTATTTTATGTGATTTATATTAAAAATAATTTATTTATATAAAAATATATACAAACAATTAAAGAATACTT
>JAOQMQ010000007.1:23646641-23660535 GCA_027563845.1 Erythroxylum subrotundum
GGAAAGTAGCCTACCTTTTGCAAAATCCTACAATAGTTTTCTTCTTTCCCCACAAAAAATGCATAATCATGACTATGAATGCTGTGTTTTCTTGATTTTTATTTGGTTTTGATACATAACTTCCCTTTTGGATGATAGGCGGGTCTCTTATGGAATGAATCTTTTATTGTGTGTTAGATTTGTTTGAAGATTGGATTTATTTTCACATGACAGCATAATGGTATATGGATTATAATAAGTTTTCTTTTCTACTACTTTCTGGCGGCTCTTCATGTGTATTCCTTTTAGTAAGTTCATAATTTTTTCCCAAGGCTTCTAATAAATCTTTTCTGTTTCCTTTTCTAGGGTTTTGCCATTGGTTCTGCAGCTCTCGTGTCCCTTGCGCTCTTTGGCGCTTTCGTTAGCCGGGCATCTATTACAACAGTTGATGTATTGACTCCAAAAGTATTCATTGGTCTAATCGTGGGTGCAATGCTTCCTTACTGGTTCTCTGCCATGACAATGAAGAGTGTTGGAAGTGCAGCTCTAAAGATGGTTGAAGAAGTGCGCCGGCAATTTAACACCATCCCTGGACTGATGGAAGGCACAGCAAAGCCTGACTATGCTACTTGTGTGAAGATCTCCACTGATGCTTCAATTAAGGAGATGATCCCACCTGGTGCGCTTGTGATGCTCACTCCTCTTATTGTTGGGATCATTTTCGGTGTTGAGACCCTTTCAGGTGTACTTGCCGGATCCCTCGTGTCGGGTGTACAGGTAATGCCAAGGCAGTGACTTGCTGTGCATGTTCTTCTTGGTATTTAATTAGACAATGTGAACTTGCTGATTAGTATGTAACATATGTTCTAAGAGTTGCATATGCTTTGAGTTCTCCAGATTGCCATCTCTGCATCCAACACTGGTGGTGCTTGGGATAATGCCAAGAAATACATTGAGGTACACATTGGATAAGACTTTATTCATTTGCATTTTGGGGCTTTCACTATATTATCTTTAATGTCAACTATGTTCTTGTTCATATCGGTAATAGGCTGGTGCTTCGGAGCATGCTAGAATCCTTGGCCCTAAAGGATCCGATCCACACAAGGCAGCCGTTATCGGGGACACCATTGGCGACCCGTTGAAGGACACGTCTGGACCATCACTTAATATCTTGATCAAACTAATGGCAGTGGAATCCCTTGTGTTTGCTCCATTCTTTGCCACACATGGAGGCTTGCTTTTCAAGATCTTCTGAGAATTTGAAGGATCTATCTATTCCTCCGACTCTTCTTACCCCCTTTTACCATTGATCTTCAAAATGGAGTTGTAGCTCATTGCAGCTCGCTCTTCAAGTCATCTCCCCTAATGTTGAGTAGTAGACATAAACCTCCCCGAAAAAGGTTTTTGATTAGACAAAAAAGGACCAATTGAAGAATGATGATGATAATGGTCATGGTCATGGTCAATTTAATGACATAATTGGAGCTGTACTTTCATGTCTTACCACTTTTCATTCTCCAAGCATTTTTGTGTACATGTTTTCTTCTGTTTCTTTTTATCTGATTTTTCTGTGTTCATGTCCCTTTTTACCAAGTTCCTTTGCAAATAATGTATTTCACTATATATTGTCTCTGCAAATTAGGGATGCAATGGGCCGGCCGGGCTAGGCAGGGTGAGACAGCTTCTGCTAGGGCTGACTGCTCTGCCCGAGCCCGACTTAGCCCGGCTCGACATAATTTTTTTAAAATGCTTTCAATTGGCCATTGTTCACCAAATAATGTAAGAATTTCTCAACTATTATTAATAACAACTTTCAAAAAATCCGAATCCGTGTAAGATTCGGATCAGATTTATACTCACAACCCTTTTATGGTAAAAAAGAGAGACTCTTATATGGATTAAGTGCTAACAATGTCTTCCCCCAAAAAAAATTAAAAGACTTATTTAGTCATAAAAATGTCTAATATACGTTTGACATTATTTTATAAACACAATAATAAATAAAGATTCGATTCTGCAGTGTGAACATTCAGATCTTGTCTTAAATAAACAATCATACTCAACGATAATCTTGGAATCCTATAGATATGGTCAGTCCAGAGGAACCCAGAATAGCGGGTCGTCAGGCCATTGTAGCGAACCTTCGTAAGAAAGTTCGAGGGAGCTGGACTTTCCTTCCACAGTACTTTGGGAAAAAAAAGGACAAAGAAAGTCAACCAAAGTACAAATGATTGAAGTCAAGAGTCAATTCAAGGTCTTTGTATATTTTCCCATTTCAGGAAGCTCCTTCCTTCTCACATGTACGTGATAATCTTAAAGTGACAAGTTGCCATTTGAATTGACCCTTCTGCAGGCCCGAGTTCTCGTTAAAAGAGCAAAGCACCACCGACTACATGCACTAGCTCTATTCTTCGCAACAATATTCTCTTTTAGGCAAGTGATGATCAGATATATAATATACTGTGTACACACTAGTTGGCTTTTTGTTAATGTACGTACAGACTTGAACAGAGTCGTTCCAGAATCAGAGGGACTGCACATGCACATATATATCTTCACTCAAATTATCTTTTCCTAAACTTCCAAGCATTATCATTCAAAGTACTAAGCAAATCACTCCTCAATTTGTTAATTAAGATATTCAAAGTATATATAAATACACATATATAAAGTTTGACTTGAAAGATTTATTACCAGAAAAAGAAAAAGAAAAAGATATATGCCCTCCTTCTCGATCTTGCTGCTCATTATTTTGTATGACTATAGCTTGACTTGGTTCCTTGTTGCTCGCAGTTATGGAACACAACTTGGGTTTGAACTTTGAAAATTTACCACCTTTTGGATGCCACAATAAGCATGCATGCCACTGTTTAAATAAATCTCTTCCAACTCTGTTCCGCCACAATAATCGCATCGAACTGCTGTATGATATATACTACTTATATAAGTGCTCAACTTCTATAATTTTCGAAATAATAATATTATTCTATATATTCACATTATTTCAAAAAATTGATACATAAAACTGAAGTTTCAAAAATTTAGATAACTACACCACTCTAAATTTATAATTAAAACTGAAATTCTAAAACTTAGAGCGTAAAACATAATGTTAAACTTCAATTTCCGACTTTTGTAACATTTTAAGCATTAGTACAAGATCTATGAGAACAAACTCTAACGTTAATTGCAATAACTATGAGAGTTATCATGTCATTATATACTTTACCAATTAATAGTTGCACCAACAAGTTATTGATCTAATTAGTAAACTATGATTGTAATAATACACATTAAATTTTGGTTTAAATATATTGGACTCACATATTTTAAATAAATTAATAAAAAAGATAATTAAAATAAAAACTTATTTAACATTTAACCATTCAATCACAAGTCATTTTATTTGCAACTTGTTAAATCCTTAATATGTGATAAGTTATAAAAATTCAAGGCATGAGTCGTGACACTATGCCATTCATATAGCCTTTTTTTTTTTTTTACTTAAGGAGACTCTTTAAAGTGCATTAATATATTCAAATTTTGGATTAAACTATTATGAATATTTAAAATTTTATGTTAGATTTATTTAAATCTAGTTGCAAAAACTATATATATTTTTAATTCTCATTTGCCTAAAACAATAAATAATGAAGTCAAATATTATATGCAAAATCTCCTTTTGTGTTTAGATACCTAATGAAGGCAAGCTCCATGCTAATTCAAATGCATGCACCAAATCTTAAGTTACTTCGAATGCATGCTCAGTATTATGTATATATATATCCCTACATGATTGCAACTTCTAAGGTTGTTCAGGAGATCTTTGAACTCTTTTTCGGACAGAGAAATCAAACCCCAAGATTGTGTTGTACCTCTGAACAACAATGGCTTCTCTTAAATCTCTCTGGTTCCCACCTTCTAAACACTCTTTTCACTGTCTTTTGGCTGTGTCACCACCCAAACAACCTCTCTTCACTAATGTGCTTGCACCGTCCTCTTCATTTTCTACTCTCAGCTTACCATCGATCTCATCAACCACCACCACCACCTTTGCTGCTGTCACCACCGCCATCACAAGCCAGGGTGACGGCAGTCCTCTGACGACCCTGTGTCAGTCCGAAAGTATGCACGGCAACCACCTGAAGATTGCCATAATCGGGTTTGGCAACCTCGGCAGGTTCCTGGCTAAGACATTTGTGTCTCAAGGTCACACTGTTCTCGCCTACTCTCGTTCTAACCATTCACTTGACGCTAACTCGCTTGGCGTCTCCTTCTTTCTCGATCCTCATGACCTCTGCGAGCAACACCCTGACGTGATCTTGCTGTGCACTTCCATAATCTCAGCCGAGGAGGTCCTCAAGTCTCTGCCTTTACAAAAACTGAAGCGGAACACATTGTTTGTTGATGTTTTATCGGTTAAAGAATTTTCCAAGAATCTTCTTCTCGATCACTTGCCAAGCAATTTCGACATTATATGTAGCCACCCCATGTTTGGCCCACAAAGCGCAAAACTAGGATGGAAAGGTGTCAATTTTGTGTATGAAAGCGTTAGAATCGGAAACGAAGAATCGAGGGTCAACAGGTGCAACAAGTTACTACACATTTTTGCTCGAGAAGGGTGCAGAATGGTGGAGATGAATTGCCAAGAGCATGACAAGTACGCAGCGGAATCTCAGTTCATAACTCATACACTTGGGCGGATGTTGCAGATGCTGAATTTGGAGTCTACGGCGATTAACACAAAAGGGTATGAGAGTTTACTGGATTTGGTGGAAAACGTTGCATCAGATAGCTTTGATTTGTACTATGGATTGTTTGTGTACAACAAAAATGCGCTTGAGATGTTGAAGAGGTTGAATTCAGCCTTTGAAGCTTTGAAACAGCAGCTCTTAGGAAGGTTACAAAAGGTTTTGACGAATCAGTTGCTTAGGAATGTGGAGAAGGAACAATCTTCAAACTGGAGTCAGAAGAGCGGTCATTGCGATATTACAGCATTTGGGTCTGATTCAGTAACTGTGAAGTAAGTGTCTGTGCAAAAATTTTGTATTTGAAGTTATTTTATTGTTCTGTTCATTTCTTTATTGAGGATAAGATACCATCTAGGTTCGATTGAAAGAAGAAACGCATCAAAAGGAAAACTTGTTGAACCTATATAAAGAGTGATCCTTACGAACAAATCAAAATCTTTCTAGACAGACCAACTTAGTCTTTAAATCCAGGGTCCTTTTCAGGGTTGATCTAATATGACAACCTTAAAAAATATTCAAAGTCCTGTTTGTTGGGGTTTTAGTGAAGGAATGGAGAGATTTTTGGAATAAATTCAACTTCATAAAACTAATTAGTGGTTGAAATTTTCAGGTTTCGAGATGCTGTTCAACCTTATGAGTACAAAGGACAGAACTCTGGCTTCAATGATGAAAGCTCTAAGCTCAAGATTGGCATTGTAGGATTTGGAAACTTTGGTCAATTTCTTGCAAAAACCATGGTTCAGCAGGGCCATAAAGTTTTGACATATTCAAGAAAGGACTATTCTCACGTGGCACGAGAATTGGGGGTTTCCTACTTCTCCAATGCAGTTGAAATCTGTGATGAGAATCCAGATGTCATTCTCTTTTGTACCTCAATTCTGTCAACAGAAAATGTTCTCAAGTTATTCCCAGTTCAGAGGTTGAGGAAGAGTACTCTTTTTGTTGATGTACTATCAGTGAAAGAGTTCCCTAGGAATTTGTTTCTTCAGCATTTGTCACCAGATTCTGATATTCTTTGCACACATCCTATGTTTGGACCTGAGAGTGGCAAAAATGGGTGGAATCATCTTCCCTTCGTTTTCGACAAGGTCCGGATCGGAACAGATGAGGAAAGAATGTTGCGTTGCCACAGATTTCTTGATATTTTTGCTCAAGAAGGATGCAGAATGGTAGCGATGTCATGTGCAGAACATGATCGTCATGCAGCTGGCTCCCAGTTTATTACACACACAGTAGGCAGAGTTCTTGAGAAGTTGGGATTGGAGTCAACGCCAATAAACATCAAAGGCTATGAAACTTTGTTGAATTTGGTGGAGAATACAGCTGGAGATAGCTTTGATTTGTATTATGGCCTATTCATGTACAATGTTAATGCAATGGAGCAGTTGGAGAGGTTAGATTTGGCTTTTGATTCATTGAAGAAGCAGCTACTTGGGAAATTGCATGATGTTCTGAGCAGAGAACTGTTTGACAATTGTCAGGTACTAAAGGAATATCCGATGTCCAAAGTGTCTCAGAATGATTCAGCAATGAAATCTTCTCTGGAGCATCTTACTGCTTCAAACAATTGATCTTTGTATCTTACCTTGCCAGTGGACTAGAAATGGTATTCCTTTCATTACAGTTTCTATGATTAAGCCTATTATGACCATCTTTTCAGAGCACTTGTGTGATTGAGTTGAAACTGCTGAATCTTAAAATTTGTGAATAGTGTTGCTGAAACTCAGTTATAGTCATTCTGGTCAATAGGATAAAAGCTGTCTTCTTCTTTATGTTTTTCACCAACTTTTCCATGTACTGCTGAATCCCTGAAGTTGTGAATGTACTGCTAAAATTTGAATTTTTAACTAAAGGGATATTATTGAAACGTGCAGACTTCAGAATGATTTGAACAAGTAACTAAAACAATATAGTTCTCATAATTCCTATAACATATATCCACCTTCTCTATGCAACCACTCCTCAC
The DNA here is from genome assembly GCA_027563845.1 of Erythroxylum subrotundum. NCBI lineage: Eukaryota > Viridiplantae > Streptophyta > Magnoliopsida > Malpighiales > Erythroxylaceae > Erythroxylum > Erythroxylum subrotundum. The sequence goes on from JAOQMQ010000007.1 coordinate 23,653,341, forward strand.
TTTCACTCAATTTAATCCATTCCTGTTCAGATTTTCAATGCTCATATATACTACAGAACCATATAGAGAGTTTATGAAAGCTGAGCCACAAATACTTGTATAGCTTAGTTTCCATGCATCAGTTCCAGTTATTCTCTCCCATTTCCCTTTTCACTATGGAAATGCTTGAGAAGTTACTTACTTACCATTACCAAACCCAGAAACCAGAAAATTGAAGAAAATTAAATCAGAGCTGCTTCTAAAGGCCTCTAGTAATACTGAAAGTAGATGCTATTAAAATCTTTTACCTTCCTGTATGATCTTGGCCTTGCTTCAGTAATTAGCACGTCCACTGGTTGAATCTCTTTCTCTGATTCGTGAGCGCAGAATATGGCAATACTTGTTCTTTCCCTTTCCATGTTTTGTCACCACCCTGAGTACTGGACTCTTGAATATGCCGTTGCCTATTATCTGTGTCATAAAATCATAAAATGAGCTTGTAGAAGTCTTTTGCTAATGGTGAGTCTCTATCCTCTACTTTACATATCTCCCCCGATACACTCTGAAAACAAGCTGGAGTCCTTTTCTGGTATAGGATTTTCTGTCTCGTTCTTGTAGACTAGAATTTGTTCCCCGGTTAAATCTGGTGAGAAATTGAAAAGAAGAAAAAAGGCTACCGGATCCTCAGGAACCACAGAAATCCTTAGTAATATGAAGATCAGAGGCATTAAAGGGTTGATTAATAAAAACCTATGCATTATATTAGAAGGTTAGCAGAACAAATTTAACTAAAGAACTAGGTTTTGTATATACCTGAACTTAGATGAATGTGATTTACCTGAAAGCTTCAGGTTTTTCTGGCCAAAAACCTGATCTTCTGGGCTTACAAACAGTACCAGCAGGTCAGTCCAATCAATTGTTTGCTGTTCTGATATAACGTTGTCATTTCCATACCCTTGAAAGCTATCGACTTCTTTGGAGTATTTCTGCTTCTCTTTGGAAGTGCAAATAACTGCTTTCCAATTTCTCATACTTTGCCCAAGAAACAACTTGTCATCCCATGGTTTGGTTATGGAGAAGTAAAGGAATGAAAACAACCAAGTCTTTTGCCATTTTGAATCGATCCCTCTGAAACTTTAAGCTACTTCCATGGAGACTTGAAGTTTCAATGAACAATTTATGGAGCTATTAGGGAAGGTTAGCAAATTGCATAGGATATCCATTGCCCTTTTTGGTTCAGACAAGTTCAACTACTCCAATCCATACCTATTAATACCTTACCGGCTTCTTGTTTTGTCTGCATATCAATTTACTAAGTCTTGATGTGTCATCTAGAATGGGAGACGTTTGTTTTTTCATGGGTGATGAAAAGGAGACATTGAAGTCTTTTGATTGATTCAATTCTTAAGTTTATTCTAATAATCAGTTGTAGTAATCCAAAGAAAAACATAATATTGCTGCAGCAATCATTGAGGTAAGTGCTATTTAAATCATTGGTAGGGAACTATACTTTTACGGCGTCCAGTGGTTGTGTTCCTTTCTGGCGACACTCCATGACCAATGCACTGTAGTTTTTGACCTTCCGGTACTTTTGTGACCTACTTTCGTCTATCAATTCCGGTACTGGTTCGATCTCCAGTTCTACACTGGGAAAATGAAATGCTGCCACTGATATCCTCTCCTCCTTGGAGCTTGCCAATACCCTGTGAAATGGGCTCCTGATTATCCCATTACTCATTATCTGTTAATGATTGAGACATAACAAAGTTAATCTTTGATTGATTGCTAATATTAAAACATGAAAGTAGATCAAATGTGTTAAGAAAGCCATAAATTGCACCTCTATTTGATCTCCAGCGTTGATTAGAAGCGCATCAGGAACTATCGGAACATCGTACCATTTCTCATCCTTAAAAACTTGAAGACCTGTCACGTGGTCTTGTAACAGAACAGATATTCCTGATCCATCAGAGTGAGCTCTAAGACCAATAACCGAGTCTTGGGTTGCACATAAGGGATAGTAATTCAACCTTATTGCGATGAATTCTTTATCCCTGTATTGTTTCAAAAAACAATCCTCTTCCAAACTTCGTGACCTTGCCATGGCCTTAAGGACGACAACTACTAGAACCTTCAGCTTCTCCGAGTATTCATTCAGCACACCTCTGCAAGATTTGCAGTTGACCTCATAATATGGCAAGACAACAAACATACACTTGGTTGAAAAATAAAGTACCATCCAAAAAGTTGAGATCTTTATTCACCATATATATGATTTATTATGTAGTTTGTAGCATATGAACATCGCAAGTACCTAAATTCACTGGGGTTTTCTGGCCAAAATTCAAGCTTTCTCGACCGTTCTGGGAATAGATTAAGTAAAAGACGATCGCAACAGTCACGAATTTGCTTGTCTGAAAGATCTCGCTCTTCTTCATATCCACGACGATATTTCGATTCTCCTTGAGCATATTTCTGTTTTTCTTTGAGCGGAAGTGCAAAAAATTGCTTTGTAACATCACATAATCTGCTAAGTAATGAGCTTGAAACCCCATGTCCTACTGCCTGCAAGTAAAGTGTAAGTCAACTAAAGTATCATTAAGAAACATCAAGTCTCTGAATTGAAGTGAGTAAAATGATTACGAAACTGCAGGGCAGACCTGAAAGTAGCCCCAGGTAGAGACAGCTTGTCTGAGTTTTTCAAGCTCAGCAAGTCCTTGCTCAGAAGAAAGGGAAGCGGGTGAGGATAGTAGACTCAGATCAATTACAGGAATAGGGGCAATATGAGAATGATCGTTGACTTCATAACGGTCCGACATTGAAACCAAGTTGGTAGCTTCGGGTTTCACAATCTCAGCCATCAGATAAATTGTCAAATCAGAAACTAGAATCTAAGTAATGCCAAGCGATCTGGTTATGTGAAAGTAAATTACAGCACGATACTTGAGATTACAGCAATTATGTACCTGAAAAATTGACAGGTCCTTGTAATAAGAAACAGAGAGTTGACAAATAGAAACTTTATGTCATTGCAAACGTTAGTTCCTATAATTTATGCATGTAGTACTTTGTTGTCTCATTATTGGCAATCTAAAGTCAACGTGTTCTAATCCTTTTTCACATAGGATTTAATGGGCATTGAGTTCGGTAGCCTTCTCTGATTGTTAGAAAATGATTAGTTTCAAAAACAGAACAGTCCCAGAGTTGAAAAAAAGTGGTGGCATGGCACAGAAACGAAGCTTATCCTCTGGTCTTTCCAATGGCTGTCCTCCTTTCAGGCTTTCACACATCATATAAAGCCCAACTTCTGTGTCTTTTTTAACATTTTCTTCACTTGGTTTCGGTTGTCCTGAGTCGTTGTGCCACTCTTTTTGAAGACGTGGCAAAACTTTCACTTAAGGCTGACAACTTTTTCGCTCGCTCACCCTCCCCAATCTCACCTTCCTCAATCTTCACCAACTACCGGAAGATCCTCTTTGTAAACTCTCTGGACTCTGCCTGCTGCACGAAGCTTGAAGTATAGTGTCTGCTGTAGTATGAAAGAGACAGATAAGGTCAAAGAAAGTGAGTCTTCCAAAGTATTAACTAGTCCTCGAGTTGATGATTTGCTGTATGCCTTAGGCAAAGTTAGCACACAATTCCTTCCAAGGATTAGCTGCAAATAAGCAATATATCGGAAACAGTTGCATTCTTGAATGGTAAAAGAGAATGTGATGTTTGTTTCTATCCTATCTCTTATTGATCAATCATCAAGACGGAACCAATTTCTGTCCCATCCAACCCTATCTACCCACAACCAGGGAGAATTTGAGGCAGGTGAGCAAATACAATGGAGAAAGGAGCAACAACAATGGGTTTTGACGAATTTACATATATAGGCTCCAAGGGAGGTATGTCCCCAGACGGATTTACAGTTAAAATCTTTCCATTGAGTAACATGGTTTGACTATGCAAGTTTCCATCTTTTGCTGTTAGATGGTATTCTTCCCTTGTTGAGTCACTTGCTGAAACTTGAGGCAGCCAAATGACTTTTCTTTTGTGAAGTCTACGAGACCAATGATGGCCATGTTTATCGTTTAGTAGTGTGAAAGTACTGTTAAAAGCTACATTGACTTGAACTCTTGTGCTGTTGTCTAAGTTGATTAGAAGTAAGGTGGTTCTTTCCTGCAAGACAATGGATTTAATCAGAACAGAGAAAGGATTATGCTGGTTGGTTACACTGCAGTATAAATTTGACTTACAGATTGTTTGGCACAATGTGCATAAGCACGTATCATTTTTGTCCCGGAAAAGCTTGTCGAAAGAACATTTCTTCCCATTAGTCGATGCCAAAGAAGAGCACTGCAACAACATCGATGGATTCTCTCAGACCTTCCAATCCTTTGTGGCTTTAAGGTTGACTTCTAGTTTCTTAGATTTAAATGGAAGAAGCTCAGTGTTTTCAGTTACCTGTAGTAGTCTGGATTTGGAGCAAAAGTAGTAGTGTTGAGTAAGCCATAATTTCCACCAATCAATGACTGTCTGCAATACGATTTTGTATCATAAGCTGATGCCATACCTAGCTGATCAAGATACCTGTTTGCTGAAAGTCTCAGTTACATTTCAATCACACCTCGAAATGAAAAGAAAAATCATCTCAAAATTTGATCATATATACCAGAAACTATAAACAAAAGCATTGCTGACAAGGTTTCGGCCACTGTTGTAAGCACCCCCGGATTCCCCCACCCAAGCTTTAGCTGAAGTTTTAGAAGTCTTGAGGATGTTTTGCAGGCCACTAAAGGTACTAGCCTCGCCATCAAGATAAGCGGGATTCAGGATCTTTTCAACAAGATGTTCATCAACACCTATAAACAGCAAGGAATTTTGTCAAATCAGGTCTCTTTCTCTAAGCTTCAAACTTCAGAAATCAATTCTTCTTAAAGTTACCTGGACCAAGATTATATATGTGGTGGGTTATCACATCTAAAGAATCTCCAGTTATGTCAAGGAACTTTTTGAACCAAGCTTCATCATAGAATCCTCCAGGTGCTATGATTAGTGGCCTTGAGTCCCTTCCACTGTAAATTCTCTGTATGATCTTATATAGTGAGATTGTGTCAGAAGCATACTGATCTGCTGCTACTCTTGTTCCAACTCCACTGCCACTCAATTCATTTCCTGCTCCACAGTGAAGAACACAAGTCAAAACTTGGCAACAGAACTCATAGAGTAATCCAACAATGTTGTGACACAATGGCTCCAACGAAGAAAAAGACAAGTCCAAGATCATACCAACCTAGCTCCCAACCGTAAATAGAGTAGTTCTTTTGCGCAGTATATCTAATAAAAGATTCAGCATTGGAGTAGTTCCAAGCTCCTACTGCAGAGCCATCAGGTTGTATGGATCGACCAGCAAGAGCATTTAATCCAAATACAACTTTTACCCTGAATGCAAGAAGTTAATAGAAAAATGAATCTCATGTTTCACCGCTACAAATGGGAAGAAAAGTTAAACAAAGGAAGGATAAAGATTTCTGTTACCCTGCTTTCTTGAAGAAGGCATTTAGCTCATCCCATCTGTACATGGGTAAGCATCCCTGAGTGAAGCCAAACATTTCAGAGGTTTTCCTAACAAATTGGACACATGGTAGCCGATTGTCTTCAGTGTCATATATGACCTTGTCTTGCAAAGTTCCTCCTAATCTGATCTTTAGCGGTGTAAAAGCTGGATCATTGACCACATAAGCCTATTAGGGCTCTACAACTGCATAGCAATTGAGAGTTGCTAACAGAATTTAAACTAAATAGGCTTTTTAGTTCGTACCTTTTACGGCATTTAGTAATATTCTGTTGTTAAGGTCCTGAAAAACAAGAAGATGTTGAAGTAAATTTAGAGAGGAACAGATTGTAAGAAATATTTTTAAAAGCTTCTGGACTATGAAGTTTGATTTTTAACAGAATTGAAATTAACATAGTGAGTTCATATATCTTGATTGTTCAAAAAGGGACACGGAAAACTTTGGTGTAATTGTAGTTTATGAGGGAGCTCTTTGAAAATGGATGGAATGATGACCTCCATGGGTAAAGCTTTCAGCTTCACTCCAACTAAAAACTAGTTCAAAACGCATTCATCGATATTTTCGAGGCATAGAGTTATAACAGGTCGCAAATCAAACCTAAAAGCATCACCCAAATGCCAAACCGACATGAAGGGCAGCATAAGTCATATTCTAAATTCGTCCACAAATATTCACATAACGATAGAGTGAGAGATAAAACAGAAAAAATAGGTTAGTTCACCCCACTTGCACGTGTTTTACTTTAAGACCCACAGAAGAAATCTATAACATGTACTTGGCAGTAACTTCAGAGACATGAAAAATGGAACTGAAACAGACATACAAGATTAATGAGAGAAGCATAGCCCCAGCTACATGTCCCGTAGTCACACTTCTCAGGAGGCCACCAATCCAAAGTTGCACAAATGAAGTCTTCATCAATCCTTCCAATGGCAGCTTTCCCATCGATAAAAACTGTCCCCTGAGCATTGCCACCTTGTGCAGCAACACCCTGTGAACTCACAGAAACAAAGCAGAAGCTAAACATACACACCAGAAACAACAACCCCATTTGACAAATCTGAGAACCAATTCGAGAAAAGTTGCAAGCTTTAAGATCTGAGGCTCTCTCTATGAATGAGTAACGTAGCCATGAAAGTGCAGAGGTGGGACACAGCTAGGGGGGTTTACTAGGGAGTGGCTATAAAATATGATAAAAAGAAAGGAAACAAAGGTTTAAACTTTTAGGATGCGGCTGTTTGGTGGGTGGGAAAGGAAGAGAGAGAAATGGGTATTAAATGAAAAATAAAGTTTGGTAAATGGTAACGATGGGATGATTTATTATTGTTCCAAATTTTTGGATATTGTTCAATCATTCCTCTCGTAACGAATGACTTATTATTCTTTCGTTTATAATTTTTAGATATTGCTTCGTTTCTTTTTAATTATGAAAAAAATAGGAGTCATTTTTTTAAATATCTTTTATTTTTAATATTGTAGTTTTGTCATCATTATTTATTTCTATCCTATTAAGTATGACCCAAGGCAATGCTTAATTTTTTTTAGTTTAGTAATGTTTGGTATTCTTTAACTAATAATAATATTAATTAATAAGTTAAAATATAATTTATTCATTAATTAAAATATTATAATTAATTACAATATAATTAATTAAA
>JAOQMQ010000007.1:23660635-23692653 GCA_027563845.1 Erythroxylum subrotundum
ATTAATTAGTTACATTATAATTAATTAAAATATAATTAAATTAATTACAATATGTTAATTAATTAAATTAATATAATATAATTAATTAAAATATTTTTATTTTTTATTTTTCAATATTTTTTACAAACCAACCTCTATCAATGATAATGGTAATCATTTATTCCTCTTAATCAACTACCATAATTATAATAATAATATCTATTTTTATTTTTTGCTATATTCATTTTCATTATCATCACTATTTTTTTTATATGTCCGCATAACTTTTACTTTGTTAAGATGTAAAGGTTTAAACTTCGAGCTCTATTCACATGTGTGTGCCCGAAAGGAAACAGTAGAAAGTAAGTGCGGAAGACATGAACATGAAAACCATGGATTTATCCAACTAATACACCATGTATTGGTATAAATCAATAAATATTTTCAATTAATTGGACTTGAGGAAAAAGAAAAAGAGAAAAGACAAATCAGGATCTTCTTCAGCTTTTTACTGAAAGTTACCAAGGTTCTGTCCTCAACATCTGTTTTGTTCATTAGAAAAATCTTTGCATGAAGTTATAAAAATATTATTATAGCTAACATGATTAATATTTGCAAGCACAATAAATATGTATGAAATATAAAAAAAAAGTGTATATTTATCGCATTTTTATAAAACTTTCAAAGAAAAAGAAATTAAAAAAATTTATGGAATGTTCATAATAGCAAAAAATATCAAATTTTGCTTTTGATTTGCTGTTCAGCATGAACTATTTCATTAATCTATATCTAATTCAAGAAATATTCTTACACTCCTACATTTTTATTAAATATGAAATCCATAGTAAATTATATATATTTTGGTATTATTTCGGTTGAGATGTCATAAATTCCAACTAATCCCCCTGTTTACCGGTTCAAATGAGGATCAAACAAATCACCTTTGTTTCTCTCAAGTTATCAGACTTTTTACCAACAACCCAACTCCCAGAGAGCAGGAAATTCTATGGAGTGGAAATTGAGTTACCAAGCTATCAAAGACACAGGTGTCCAACAGAACTATGAGAAAGTTGTTGAGATCATATAGAAACCAAAAGACCAAAGTTCCATGTGTCTGTCTCAAAGGGTTGGGCAACACTTGTCTAGTTAGTTTGTTAAGAACTGGAAATCATACCTCTGCCCTTATCATGAGGATTGTTTCTTAAAGAGAACAACTAAAGACCTTATCCCTTCAATGTTAGATAAGAGAAGGCTATTATTCGGTGGAGTGAATTATTCAAGTCACTACTTAGTAGGGCCATCAGAAGATTCAGACACAGAACCAATAATATCTGTTATAGATTCTGAGAAGGAAAGGAGTAGCTGTGTAACTGAAGTTTATTTCAATATACAGTGGATCTGATAAGGCTACTCTCTCTTGTTTAACTAGCGATAAATCTCGTTCCATTCCACTGAAGTTGGTCACAGCTTTAATTGATGAAAAATTGAATTACGGTGACTTTTTAAATATAATTTGACGCCCCAAGAAAGGTCACCATCATCTTTTTTGTTTTGATCTTCAACCATTTTTGTCCATTTTCATCACTTGGTAGCTGAGGTATCTCAAGAGAACGATTTGGAGAAGAAATTGCATGTCTTCATCCAAGTTAACACTTACTAGTGCTTCAGAATATTTTATCAAAGATTAAAGGTGACATAAGCATGTGATATAGATCAAGTTGATGAATGGTAAAGGGATAGAGATCCTGTCAACTTTCATAACTTTAATCCCAAGGGAATAAAGATTGGATACATGATCAAGGGACCTTTCAAGTTAACTTTGTCTCGATGCCTTAACTTGCACGGTCAAGTGTAATATATCTATTATTCACGAGAAACCCTGTTCACGACTTGTCCTTCCTGTCCTATCCATTCTTCATACAACCAAAAGGTAAGACATATCGATACTTACAAGAGTGGGAAAACAACAACCTAATCGGCTTTTATCTGGGGATTGCGTAGGTGATTTTAGTCAGTTTGTCTTGTCCAGATCCCTTTTAACTTTTGCCACAATTTTACGTCAAGTGTACTAATGTGACTAAAGCTCTCAGGCATATACTCTAGCAAGAGCCAAAGAAGCAATACATATTTTCGTGTCAAGTGCTGAAATTATCAAACAAACCAAAGGGTAGAGACCATTTTGGCCTTATTGGGGTGATGAGAAAGTTCCAAATGGCCTGCAGTGAGGAAAATATTAATGTAAGATGAAAAGGAAAGGCCATAAATTTACGGAGTGAGAGAGGCCAAACAAGACCTGAAAGTTCTGTCTAGTAATGAAAATGAAATAGAAGGCTAAGGATAGCTTCATAGGCATTGAAACAAACTCTTCAATCATTCAAACAAAAGAGAAAAGCATGATTTGATAGTTCAAGCTCACCTGTTGATGTATGTACTTATAGTTCCAAGTTTCTGAATAGTAATTATCGTAGATATCATCTATGAGTTTAACCACCTCCGGGCAGCTTTCCAGTTGATCTTCGTTTATCAGAAAGAGGCTGAAGAAAGATGAAGATGTATAGCTTTGCATGTATTATCAATCACCAGCAAGTCCTTGGACTGTAGGTCCATTTACTTACATTTGTACCATACCGACCGAAACTAATTATATGGTATAGTTGATTATAGTTTTATTTTTTGAACTGATTAATGTCATATAAACAAGTATATAAAATTTGCCTTGAGCTAGTTTTTAGTTGCCTCCAACTTGCAGCTCCTTGTCTATAATAACTAATTAGTACATTACCTCTACTGAATTGTGAAAAGGAATTAGCTAATTTAATCTAGTTATTCTGAATTGTAGTTCTCCACTACTGTAGTTCTTTACTTTTAGATTCTACATGATCATGGTCTGATAATATAGCAGAAAGAAACGTATTTCTTTTGTGGAAGAACAAGAAGAATAGTAATAAGATATTTAACAGCCACGTTTGGCATGCAAGAAAGCTTTTTACAGATTTCAAATCTGCTTTTCAACTTCAAAGCATGTTCTTCCTGAAACATATATTCGTAATTAGAAACAAAGTGAGATTAAATTAAAGTGGTATTGATTACATGGTAGCCAAGACATCATAGATGAGAATAATCTGCAATAACATAAATTCCACAACAACAAAAGAGAGGTTCATTCAAGACAAGATGGTCAATCGTACTCTATGATGGCTGACATTCTCAACTCTTCTCGCTAAAGCTACCTACCTAAAAGGGAACGAGATAATCTAGAAACATAGCGCTTAGTCTCACTACTCTCACTTCCTCTTCTTAGTAGGAGGCTGAGGAACCTCTTCTTCCTCCTCTTCCTCCTCTTCTTCCTCTTCATCCTCCTCTCCATCTTCATCACCATCATCATCACCGTCGTCATCATCTTCGTCATCACTTCCCCCTTCGCCATTAGCTTCAGGGTCATTTTCAGGATCAGCCTCTTCCTCTCCTTCAGCGGAGAAATCTTCATCACCTGCATCATCATCATCCTGGTCATCAGCATTGTCATCTTCATCTTCTTCATCATCATCCTCAGTGTCACTGGCATCTTTGTTTTCTGCATCAGGCCGTTTTGTCTTGTGAAGTTCATCTAAAGGGAAGCTGCAGAAAGAGTGACACCTACCATTAGATTCAATTCATTCATGCTAATAGACAACGCAAAATCAAGTTAAGGGACAAAATAGTCTTTTACCTCTCATTCATTGGAGTCAAATGCGGCAATACATTGATTTCATTCAGCAATGAACCAGTCTGGAAGAGACAAAAGAAATCAAGAGGCAAGGAGTTATGAGCGAATAAGCACATGGATGTGACTGCAAGGCTGCCTGTTCAACCATGCACAACGAAGCAGATGCACATACAAAAACACTCATAAAAACAAAATTTCTGCTAGTAAAGTTTCCAAGAAATGAAAAATCTCCCTAAATAAAACACAAACCAAAGCAGTACCCTTGTATGATATACAGCTGAAAACGAAAAGTGATAATATCAAATATCATAAGCTCCAAAAAGGTTCAAGTAAATTACTACATGTTAAATGTTTGGAAAAGTGATGAGCCATACTAAATTCAACAGAAAACCAAAAACAGCAGGATCTACCAACACAAGAACGATGGGTACATCCACACGGAATTATGAAATCAGAGCAGTATTGTATAACAGCAAGAACCAAGGAAAGCAGCAAGCACTACCCAGCTCGTACAAAAACCAAACAATTACATTAGGAATCCTATAATCAGACACATAATTCAAGTATCAGATCAACCAAATTAAAGCCATGCCGACTGTAAGCAAGAAAAATGTAAACTACAGTTGAAATAAGCAAAAGGTTAGATTGTTCTACAAGTCCCGTTTCTAGAACTTTTGATAGGGACGTTCAGAAAGAGTAATATCTTCTATAAGCTAAAGAATCTGTCCAAAACTACCTTCACCAAGTCTAGCAAATCATCCCCCTTTAGAAGAGCACATCGGCCTCTGAAAACTTCTAAAGATACAGAATCTGTCCATAACTACCTTCACTAAGTCTAGCAAATCATCCTCTTTAGAAGAGCACAACGACCTCTGAAAACTTCTAAAGGTACAGAATCTGTCCATAACTACCTTTACTAAGTCTAGCAAATCATCCTCTTTAGAAGAACACAACGACCTCCGAAAACTTCTAATGGTACAGAATCTGTCCATAACTACCTTCACTAAGTCTAGCAAATCATCCTCTTTAGAAAAGCACAACGACCTCTGAAAACTTCTAAAGGTACAGAATCTGTCCATAACTACCTTCACTAAGTCTAGTAAATCATCCTCTTTAGAAGAGCACAACGGCCTCTGGAAAATTCCAAGTGTTGCAAGTTTGGGAAAAAGACTTGAAACAAAATCGAAAGTTCCAGAATTTCAGACACACATACTAGCACAACAAGTAAAGCCCTAATTTTCCAAAATCAAGCATGCCCATAAAAGAACAAATAAAATGGAAACTAAACCATCAAACAGGAAGAAGAAAAACAACAAATAACTAAACAAGGCCAAGACTTTGAAGAAAAAAGATAAAAGGACCAAAATTGAATTGAAGCCAAACAGAGTGATACCACAAAGAGCAAGGAAGCAAGAGACTTTGCAGCAGCCAAGAGAGTCTCTACCGCCATAGTCTCCAGAACAGAGCAAACCCACACAGTCCTCTCCACAGAGCTCACCTCCATTGCTTCTACACGAACTATATTCTCAAAACAACACACACCCAGACACACAATCAATCCAAATAACCTAAAAGAGTGCAGTTAGTGCGTCTTTGGGAGCAAACTGAGGAGGGTTCGAAGAGGGACCTGAACCAGACAGGTGTACTGGGGCAAACCCTAATTCGATAGGGTTTTTGATTAACATGGATATCCCCACACCAGTTTTGGCTTGTTCCAGACAAGAGTACACGAGGTTCAGTGGTTATTGGAATGCTGTGGAAGCAATAGAGTGGGTCTGGCAATAGGGGAATTTGATTTTATATCTTTATTTTTGACATCCCACTTTTAATTAGGTCAGGTTTTGGAATCTCCTGTTTTCTATTTTGTATTTCCTTATTGACGTTGCGAGGTTTATACATTTAAATGCCTTGTACAATATTACATTTTAATTTGTTCACTTAATTCTAGAAATTAGGTGAAAAACAATCGCCAAGAAGGATTTGTAAATTTTAATTAATATGAAAATTTAAAAATATCAGACATTTTTATATTATTATTTTTGACACTTTACATATTACTCCAATCTTAAAATTAAGAAAAAAGAGAGTAGAAATTGTTGTCACAAATCTAAATAAATGTGAAACCTTTTAAAGAACAAAGGAAAAATCGAATAAGCTACAACATTTAACTCAAAGTGATATTTGATAATTAATATCTTAGAAATTAAAATATAATTTTAATAAAAAATCAAATAATTGAAAAATGATATGAATTCAAATACTTATTTAATGTTATTTATATTAACTCGTAATAGATTGTTTGTAAATCTCATTTTATAAGTTGAGTATAGGAATAACACTTTTAAAATTTTAATTATTACATATTTAGATCTTCATTAAGAAAATAAAATTTGTCAGCTGGAGTCTGGACCACCGGATTTAGACAAGAACAAACAGGCCTGAGATGATTCAAACTTGCTCTGACCAAGCTGACTCCATATAGATGCGTTTAAAACATTCAAATTATTTTATGATAAGTTAAAATCCTTTTAATCTCAACAACAAAATATTTTCAGATTTGGGGTAAATAAAGATTGATCACGAAGATATATCAAAAGATTTGAACTTTGACCAAGATCATTAAATGTGTGTGCCTATATAAGCCAAATCCTGAAGCAGGAAAGAGGCAGTAGAAACACTTTCTTGCGACAAGATGACAAAAGCTCATGTTGTCACCAACCTGGTATTTTTAGTTGTTTCTGTTATAGTTTTAGTACTGGCTCATGCTAATTTAGGTGTTGTGGGAGCAGAAGAGGACATTTGCTCGTGTAAGAACGCATGCCAATATGCTGATAACTCCACCCTAGGATCATATTACGCCGAGGGCAGGAGGAGAAATGGAGAGAAATGTTATTGCTGCTGTAGTTGTCCCAATCCTAACGGTGTTGGTGACGACGTATCCTCAGTCTCATTATCATCTGCTCCCCATGTTCTGGCTCAAGACCGGTCTCCAAAATCACCTCCATCTGATGCAAGCCCGCCAAACCAAGACCAGTCGGATCCCACTCTTCCACCGAGCTCGGATAGTCCAGTACCATCTGATGCTCCATCAATCCCTCCTGAAGCAGCACCAGTTCCATCCCCATCTGACGAGAGTGATCCTCCTACCGCAAGTCCTCCAAATGACTCTTCTGAAGATCCACCAACAATCAGTCCACCTGTTGAAGCTCCAGAGGCAAGCCCACCAATCGATGCATCACCTGCTCCATCCCCTTCTGACGAGATTGATCCTCCTACTGCAAGTCCCCCAGATGACACTAAATATCCACCTGTTGAACCTCCTGAGGCAAGTCCACCAGTAGATGCATCACCAGCTCCATCCCCATCTGACGAGATTGATCCTCCTACTGCAAGTCCCCCAGATGATTCATCTGATTATCCACCTGTTGAACCCCCTGAGGCAAGCCCACCAACGGATGCATCACCAGCTCCATCCCCATCTGACGAGACTATTACGATCCCTCCTACTGCAAGTCCTCCAGAGGATTCTTCATCACCAGCTCCATCCCCTTATGATGAGATTATTGCTGTTCCTCCTGCTGCAAGTCCTCCAGAGGATTCTTCTTCACCAGCTCCATCCCCATCTGACGAGATTAATCCCCCTACTGCAAGTCCTCCAGAGGATTCTTCTTCACCAGCTCCATCCCCATTTGACGAGATTATTATTATTCCTCCTGCTGCAAGTCCGCCAGAGGATTCTTCAACGCCAGCTCCATCCCCATCTGACGAGATTAATCCTCCTGCTGCAAGTCCTGCAGAGGATTCTTCAACGCCAGCTCCATCCCCATCTGACGAGATTAATCCTCCTACTGCAAGTCCCCCAGAGGATTCGTCATCACCAGCTCCATCCCCATCTGATGATATTAATCCTCCTACTGCTGGTCCTCCAGAGGATTCGTCATCACCAGCTCCATCGCCATCTGATGAGATTAATCCTCCTACTGCAAGTCCCCCAGAAGACTCGTCTGACTATCCACCTGTTGAAGCTCCTAACGCAAGTCCACCAATAAATGCAGAACCAGCTCCAGCACCTCCACCTCTAAGGGTAATTACACTTCCAGTCCAACCTCCAACATCACAATCATCAAACGATACAGGCAGCTGCGCAGGACTACCTCCACTACTGCAAAAGCAGGTACCTAAGGATTGTCAAGCAGTAAGAAGACCACTCTTCTATTGCATAAGAAGTATTGCGTTCTCAATGGCGGATCCATTCGCTCCTCTTAGCAAAAGATGTTGCGATGTTATCAAAGAATATAGGAAAAATTGCTGGAACAACCTGTTCAACCCCTACTTCCCACTTGATCCTGAACATCAGTGTAGACATAATTTTCTTAATTTCCGTCATTAGTTAGCAATGTACTGTTTGAAGTAGTTTTAAGTCCAGTGTCACCTCTGTTTAATTTCATGTTAGTTATCTGCTGTTGTTTTCTTCAGTTTCTTTTTTACAGTCGGATGTATTAGGTCATATGAGTCAATAAAGAATGGTAGCTTGTTTCAGTTCATCTTCTATCTTTCTTGCTGTCTCATCCTTTACAAACCTCAGGATAAATAAAGTCCTGAGAATGATGTCCTTATTCGGGAAAACCTGATAAGTGGAACTACAGAATACGATGATAACTAAATGACAAGAAGAGTGGGATATTATCACAATCTCAGTTAAATCTGTTACATATCATCGTAAATAGTCAAAGAAATATTCAACCCTACCATTCAGATAGGTTAAGTGATCATGAGCCATGACAGCCGAAAACCTGAAGGTATGTCATCTTAAGCTGGAAGTAACCTTAGCACTCGCCAGGACAAGTTGCTTGTTTCTCGTATGAATAGGTTTGTTTTTTACTAGAACCAGCAAGGTTGGCAAGAAAATCCGAACTCACGTGCGACCAAGTTAGTGCACAGGCCATGCAGCCCTTTCTCTAAAATTGAGTGCAGTTCAGTGTTTGGGTCCGAGGATGCCTTTCTTGCGAACACAAACTTACAAACATGTGGAAATAAGTCTACGGTCAGTGTTAGTGTACAGGTTAGGTCTTAGCATTTTCAGTAGATTTCCAAAGACCAAAGGTTTCTTCTTCATTTTTATTCATGTATTTTGTCTGAACAGGAAGAAAGTACTTGGTCATCATAGATATTAACTTTTATTAATTACAATTTGAGGAGTAAGTATTATTTTATATGTGAATTGACTAATTTCATGTTGATTAATTTAGGGAATGTAAATATTTTATTTATTAGTGAAATATAATTTTTAGAATAATTCAAAAATGTCATTATTAGAGTGGGTATGATATGTAGATTCATTACTGAGAAGTATTTGGAAAAGGGACTATTTTATCATATAGCCATATGTCCAAACCATTTTTTAAGGAGTGGAAGATTAAATTTCAGATCAGCAATATAAAAATTTCGACCCTCACGTTAATATAATTATTATAATAATAAAAGAGTATCCTTTGCAAAATTAATTAATTTGATGGTTAATTTAACATGTTCTGCCTATTTTAGTAACGATGAATAAGAGGAAACATAGGAAATATGTCGGAAGTTGCCAACAATTGAATCTGATCATAATAAGATAGGGAATCCATAGAGACAGTTGCTGCATAAGGGGGTTTTGTCATCGACTCTCTTCCTCTATTTGCTATTTCCTTCTCTGAGAATTTCCTGGTCAAGACGGGACGGCTAAAACGACCCGGCCCGGCCCAAAATCCCCAATCTCCGACTCCTGGAAGCCCTCCGTTTGATCGAGTCAGTCAAATTCACCGGCGACCCAATTGAGAGAACGAGAAAAAGGCACGTTCTTTAAAGTTTTTGGGAGGTGGGTATTGGTTGAAAAATGTCGTCGGAGATCGAGGTCGTCGAGGAGGTGCAATCTGGGGATTCGGTGGGTGTTAATGATGGGATTGGAAAAGGTGAATGTGGGGTCGTTGGGGAGGAGAATTTGAAAAACGATGTTTATACAGCGGCCGCCTATGGAGATTTGGAGAAGCTTCAGAGATTGGTTGAGAGTGAGGGTTGCTCTGTTTCTGAGCCTGACGGTCTCGGTTACTATGCGTTGCAGTGGGCTGCTTTGAATAACCGGACTGCCGCTGCTCAGTATATCATTGAGGTCTGTCTCTCTGTCTCTTTTTAAGTTTTTTTGACTGTCGGTTTTCTCTCCGTCTCTTTGTTTATGTGACGTGGGCTTATTGAGATTTGAAAGGTTTTGTTGAAATGGGCTTTTGATGGGTTTAATGGAATGATCGCTAGCAGCGTCATTCTGGAATTGTCTTAGGGATTTGGTGGTGTTGCATTTGCTTAGTTGGTGAAGCGGTTTCCTTTCTTTCCTTTCCTTTTCTTTTGGTTTAATAGTTTTTTTATAGGTAAATTTTGTTACTTTGATTGCTCAAATATCAAGTTAATAGAAGGTTTATTTGTTTAGCGATTTTGTGGGTTGCTTGAGTAGGGCGCATTGGGTCATCTTAGCTCATTGATAGCTGAATTGGGGTTAACGGCAGTCTCGTTTCTGTGTTCATTTGTTGTTTTCTTATGATGAAAAAGGAGAGATACTTTGACGCTATTGTTCGGATGATTATTGACACAGGAGCACGGTTTAACATCTCTTGTCAGTTTTTTGTTAAGTAGGTTTTGTTGTCTTTTAGTAGGTGACTGATTTGAGTTAATAACACAATGATGTGGGTTTGATGCAAGCCCGCATCGAGAGAGTTTAAGGCTAGTTGCACTTAATGGGGTGTTCTTATTTTATCAGCACGGAGGAGATGTGAATGCAGCAGATCATACTGGGCAAACAGCACTGCATTGGAGTGCAGTCCGGGGCGCAATCCAGGTCACAGAGGTTTTACTTCGAGAGGGTGGCTGTGTAAATGCTGCTGATATGTATGGCTATCAGGTTAGTGTTTCATTTTAGTGTAAGTAGTGTATAAGTAGCTCGTTTAAGTGAGATTAGTTTAGCCTTCTTCATTTTGGTTTCAAGTGATCATGAAATCAGGGTTGTTTTAAATACAATAGTTATGCTATTTAGTGATTCGTCACTACATTAATGCGAATAATTTTTCATCTAATGCATGACAATAGATCCATGCATGAAGAGGAATGTATGTGGTAATTTTATTTACAGATGCATACATTTTAATTGGAAACTCTGATTAAAGTCCATATAGATAGCAGATCCATTATATACCTCGATGCATTTTTCAGCCATAGTTGATATATTGCATGTCATGAGATGTGAGGGAATTAGTTTATGAAACTCTTATTGCTACAGAGGGGTGACTAATCATGCTTGTTAACTTGTCCTTTTTTCCTTTTACGGGGTTCCATTTAAAGTTTACTGATGGCAATAGCTTCTTCACAGTATTAGTTGTTTGATTGGTCTTCTATTGTTGAAATGAGTGAACATTTTACATGTTTGCTTAGTATTAGTTTTAGTTTTATGAAGGTGAAGGATGTTGGTTCCTTAATTCTTAGCTGCCCTGTGAGGACAAAGCATGCTAATTGTTCATTTGTAATGACTTCAGCCAACACATGTTGCTGCTCAATATGGTCAGACGGCTTTTCTCTATCATATTGTCTCCAAGTGGAATGCTGACCCTGACGTTCCTGATAATGATGGAAGAAGCCTTTTACACTGGTATATAAGGAAAATTTAAATCATATGCATCTATATTTATTTGTGAGAGTGCCTATTATCATTTTGGGATGCCTAAACACAGTGCTGTCAAATTCCTTTTAGATTGAGCTACTTTCATATTATCTTTTTGTTTCTGTCAAAAATTTCTTTAATGTTTTGCATGCTGCACATTTGCTATCTTAGTCAGCTTTTACGTGGTGTTGTTTTGAATCTTAAGTCATTTTCATTTGCTTGCCTTTTCTGTACTATAATATTTTATCTTGTTCCTGAAGAATGGCAGCTAAGGTATCAGCAATTTAGTTGATTATTCCTTTTTGTTTTTGGTTTATTTTTGGAGAATTTTAGGGCTGCTTATAAAGGTTTTGCGGATTGTATACGTCTTCTACTGTTCCTCGATGCTTATAGAGGGCGCCAGGATAAAGAGGGTAAGTGTCCAAGCTCACGTTTTTAATTTTCTTCACATCAAGATTTGATAAGGGATTGACTATACTGATGAAATTCTGTTAGGAGCTTGTGTTCCTATGTCTCATCCGTGTTTTGATCTTAAATATCCAGGTTGCACTCCACTTCACTGGGCTGCTATTAGGGGCAATTTGGAGGCATGCACGGTGTTAGTTCAGGCCGGTAAGAAGGAGGACTTGAGAGTGACTGATAATACTGGGCTTACACCTGCACAGCTAGCTTCTGACAAGAATCACAGACAAGTTGCTTTTTTTCTTGTAAGTGTTCAGCTGTAAAGTCTTTTATATCGTTTAGATATGACACATAATATGATCTTTTTCCCAGGGCCTCTTTATGTGAGTTTTAAAGGTATCATTAGTTATGTGGTTACTCCCTCTCTGGCTACTTATCTGGACATGATGTGATGGCTGCCTTCACTTTTTTTGCACCATATGCTGAATATGAGTTTCTCAAAGGCCTATTGCACAAATAAACAGAGTGTGATGCTCTCCAATCCTTTTCCCACATCAGAGTGATAGGATTTTGTTTTAAACGCATTTAGAACTTGAGAAATTTGGAAAGACAACTAATGGTTGGCAGGTTCCTCTGATGGTAAACATAGCAATTGTCTGTTCTTCTTTTTGATGAAACTCACCTGTGCATGTTATGCTACAATCATTGGTATGAAGTGTGCTTCTTTCAAAATACTTATATCCTGCTCAGTGCTTCCCACCATTGCAATAAAATTGCATGCCAAACAACTTTTGTCGATGTTGCTCTATTTTGTCATTTAATTTTGTTTCAATTTTGTTCCAAGGTAGGTTTATTTCATATTTTGATTATATTTTTCCAAATTGCTTGTGCTTTAAGAGTTGTAATTTATGTGCTACATTGAAACTGAACTGCAGGGAAATGCTAGAAGGTTATTTGATAAACGTTGTGATGGGAACAGTCGGCTGGGACGTCTCTCAAAATTAGGACTTGCGCATGTGCTTTGGTTTATAATCCTAGCTATGTTGATAACCTATATCCATGCAGTTATTATGGGTATTTATCCTTAGCTATATCTTGATTATGATGGTTCATCTACTTTCAACCTTAGCTTGCCATGGCTTTTCTTTGCTCTTGATACTTTTTGATATTTGATCTGCAGCTTCAGATCTGCCACGGTTAACGGCAGGCTTTGCGCTTCTTGCCTGGTTGGGTGTTCTTCTGGCAATTGCTGGACTAGTCATGTTTTATAGGTGTAGCAGGTATATTACATAGAGCATGCTATAATACTGGTTGAGTAATTGAATTTATTTGTGTTTATATCTTCTCTCCACCACATCCAACTGCATCTCAAGATAAAAAAGGAATATTAAAAATTTAAAGCTAGAAAAGTATGTGCAAGTTTGAGTTACCGCAGCTTTTGACTTTTTGTTTCAATTTTTTTCTCCTTGCTTCTTTGCAGGAAGGACCCGGGTTTCATTAGAATGAATGTACACGATCCTCAAAATATGAAAGATGACGTGCGTTCACATTCTTCTTACCCACCTTTCAACTGTCTTCCAACTATTTGCACACTAAGCTTTAGAAGATTACTTTCCCCTGGTAGACCTTGTCTTGTTGGTATTTTCTCCAAGATGGTATTAGACATTATTTTTCTATGCCTTAGGAACCTCTATTGAAGATTGAGATAAACAACCCTGCCTTGCTAGCTGGTAATTGGTCCCAGCTCTGTGCCACATGCAAGGTAATCCTTTGTGCTGATTTCTACTCCATTTACTTTGTTAATATCTTATATCGGCGTAATTTCTGCTGATACTCACGTTTTGAGAATTTATTGGTCTTTTATGTTGTATTATGATCAGATAGTAAGACCTTTACGTGCGAAGCACTGCTCCACATGTGATCGGTGTGTTGAACAATTTGATCATCATTGCCCTTGGGTTTCCAATTGCATTGGAAAGGTGTGTAAATGAATTTATTTGCACCTATATTTCTACTTCTTATGTTGTTGATTGAACAAATACAACTAATAATTTCATTTGCATTTAGGTGGCTTGACCACTTTTAGGCTGTTTGGTTCAGTACAGGGCATAAACCATCCCAAATTTGAACAATTGGCTAGGGCAGAGTGTTAAAGGCTGAAAGGTGAGGAAGGATGAATGTCTAGAGATGACAAGAAGGGATTAGCCCTTGGAATTAACTGTTTCTCATGGTGGAAAGAATTGTTCAAAGAAAATAAAACTGATAGGGATTGACTGTAGGAATGTGAATCCATAGTGGGGTAATGTTATCATAAAACTACAATTCAAAAACCTGGAATCATTTTCTTGAAAATAAAAAAGTGGGGTAATATTTTCTGGTTGGTTAAGGGCTGGGTAGGTTTCAATTCCACTGCTGTTGAAGTTATGATAGTGGCCCCTTGAATCTTATGTCAATTAATAAACAATTAGGCCTTAAATTTGCCATGCATTTGAGTTATCATATTTGATTTTCATATGGTTACTGGTTTAGATTTTTTCTTTGGCAGTATCATATCTTTGCATAAGGTATACCTGGTCCCTGTTGCAGTGATCTAGTGTGTTGTTTCTGATGCAGAAAAACAAATGGGATTTCTTTGTGTTTCTGGTTCTAGAAGTATCAGCTATGTTGATAACCGGTTCAGTGGCTATCACAAGTATGTGATTTTTAAAGCCTTTTTATAGTCTTTTTTGCCCGATTTTTTCCCCTTTTCTACTCGTTTTGTTGGGCAGAGGTGGAGTTCCAAAATATTCTTATGTACTGATGATTAATACACAGGGGTTTTGATTGATCCAACGGCTCCTCCTTCTTTTGGATCATGGCTAAATTATACTGGTATCCATCATGGCGGTGCAATATCATTCTTGATTGTGGATCTGTTCCTCTTCTTTGGTGTGGCAGCATTGACTATTGTACAAGCTTCTCAGGTAAGTTGGGGCATCCTCTTACTAATAATGAAAGCTAGAATTCTAGTATCTATTGATTATAAGTTCCATTTCTCTCTCTTTTCTTTCTTGTGGTTTGAGAAGTGCTATTAAATTGCACTTGTGAACATGTAGTGTTAGTAGTTTGCCTATTAAGGTGTGTGAGATCTAATCCGAGCTTCACTGTGATTTAACTTTTGTGGGTTCAATAAAATCTGAGGCTGCTCAAAGTTGCGCTATATGCAGCGAATCTTGTATGCAAAACTTATGAAAACTTATGAATGAAACTTCTTGCACAGAAGATATCTTAATGGAGAATGTTCTGAACACTTATTCTTGTGCTGATACCGATCCACATCATACTTCAGATATCTCGCAATATAACAACAAATGAAATGGCAAACGCGATGCGCTATAGCTATCTGAGAGGTCCAGGTGGTCACTTCAGAAACCCATATGATCATGGCTTTAAAAAAAACTGTTCAGACTTCTTGATCAATGGCTACAACGAAGATGTAGAATATGTTGAAGATTCATCAGATTCAGAGGGTATAGGTTTGATGCATATGACAAGGAGTACAAATTTGCAAAACGGAGATGCACATTCACATCAGGGCAATGGCAATGGCAATGGTAATGGCCATGTTGCTATTAATGTAGATTCAGAGAAGAAAATACAGGACTGTCATGCTCTTTCTTTCCATTGCAGCCATAGTAAACACACGAAGTCAAAAAGTGCCCCTTTGGGGTTGGGACTTGGTCTTGGTCGGAACAGTGCCAGGAATGTTGCAACTTCATAATGATTTGTGTTCTTACATGGAACAAGCTGATATAGATGATTGCTTGTATAATAATTTTTTACTTTTTTTTGGTTCCCAAGTTTGTATGTCGCCCCATTTTGCTCCTCCAGGTAGCTTTGTTTTTGTACAAATTCATTCATAGCAGTTGCTTGTGAGATTCAGCTTGTAACCCTCTTGAAATTTAAAAGCATGTTCATATGAGATATCCATTTATTAAACTACAAATGATTTTCATATTGGTGGGTTGGTACTTTCACATGACTAGCAACTTCCATTTTACTTGTCATCTGATATTTTAACTTAAATTAATTCCAGGCCTTGTTTAAATCTGAATAATAGACTCAATTTTCTTCTGGAAAATATTCAGTAATTGCAGTTTTGGTCCTTCTGAAGCATGATGTTATGGTATTGTGTTATTCCCAGCCCATTCCCATAGCACGGTCCAATGGACTGTAAACATTAGGCGACGTGGCAGTTTCTTAGTGGGTCAGCATACAGCAGGGCCACCGTGTAATAACACCGACGACGAGTTGGAGTTGTACACATTTCTTCTTTCTTCGTCCTCTTCGTTCCTTCACCATCGACGTCCCAAAAGCTTCGATTTTTAATATATCTAGTGTTTTTTCAATTTAATTTTAAAATAACCCTTTTCCCTGATACATCTAAAAATGAAAGTTTTGTGGTTGACCTTAGTTGTATACACTTTCTACAGCTGTGTTTTAGCTGATCAGATCTTCACACCTCATGCAGGTACAGCAATTTGCTCTTACTTTGAAGAAGAAACTTCCACAATAATTTATATTTTCACTCTTCAAAACCTTGTTAAATCTTTGAAATTTGCCGATAGTCGTCGAAATTTGAAGTCTTCTATGTCAGCCTTATAGGTGTTTCTGGATATTTTACTCGAGGGCGTTGTTGGTGATGTCGGGGAACTTATGTTTGTGGTGATTAACGTACATGTAGTATGAGCTTGAAATGAATTTGATGAGTGTTAGTATAGCTGGGTCAATATCAACTATGTGCTTGCTTGTGTATGCCTTTTGCTTTTTCTGGAACCGAAGTTCATCTTCTGTTTGAAGATAATGGGGGGTTGTTCATAGGATTGTATGCCGAAGAAATTAAACGGTTACTAACTGTAAAATTCGTGCTTAATTGTGCCTCGCTGTAGAAGTTTTAGCTATTTCGAGATGTTAAAATGTATCTGTCATTGCTGCGTTGTACAGCTATTAGTTCAAAGCCTTAACTTACTACTGCAAATTTCAACATCAACTGACCAGTTTACAATAAGTTCCTGTCTTGGTGTGATGTTCCTGTTTTGATTGGTGTGGCCGATTCCTATGCATCTTTAGAGATTGGATACACATTTAAAGATTTTTGCGTTGGCAGGTGGTACGTTCAGTCGCAGCTCCCGAGAGCCAAAGTATAAGATTGAATTCCATCCAGAAGACTCACCTTATCATCCTGTGCGTAAGACTATGGTTCTTCATGTATATTGGTTTTTCTATTCAGTCAGTGAGCAGATGAGTACCCTTTTTGTGGTTCTAGCTGCTTGCATTATTTTGACCATCTTATTACATGTATCTCCGTGGGCAAGCCATTTCTCTGTATCATATTGATATGATATATAGGTATGACTAGTAGAGATATAGCATAGTAGATGGAAAGCAACACAAATAAATGGATAACATACAATTACAACAACAACAACACCCATTATAAATCCCGCTAAGACAAGGGGTTGAGGTCTTGTAGTACGCAGTCTTACCACTAACTAGTAAAGATGCTATTTTCAAATTTGGAAACAGTTTCCATTAAAATATAGAGATCGTATTCCTTGTGCCTACTGACTTCAATTTCAAAAACTGTGTTACTACTAGTTTAATACTCACTCTGTCTCAGCTCACTGTAACCTTTAATTCAATCTCTCCTTGTTCTTTGTTTATTGCATTGAATGTTTCTGTGTTTATTCTGAGTGATTATGACATATATGGCTGCCAAAATCTTTGCAGGATGAAGACCAAGAATCAGTTGTGATGCCTAAAAAAAATGGGCAGAGATATTTATGTTTCTTACCCAAAGTGGAGAAAACCAAGACTGGGAAGCCAGTTAGTCAGCTAAATATTAGCAGCATCATTGTGGAAACTGAGAAACGGGTTAGCATGAAGAGACCAGATGAGCTACTTGAAGTATTGAAGGACCAGTGTTTTCTCAGGGTTAGTGTCTGATTCCTCCCTCACCTTGAAAATGTCTTAAACACTTGTACCTGCTGAGTTGACCCTTGTGCTTTTTGGGAGGTGGGAGAAGGGGGTTGGATGGGCAAACTACTACTTGCACTTATTTGTTTGCCTATTTTGTCTTTTGGTTTGGAATAAACTTTTGTTTTTACCCATGAATTATTTTGGTGGTTGATGCAGCAAGAGGGTTGGTGGTCTTATGAATTCTGCTATCAGAAGAAGTTGAGGCAAATACATACAGAAGATGATAAGGTAAACAGTTAATTGATTCTCATATTCTTGACATAACATTTCTCTATTTGTTAGTAAGCATGCTGATATACATGTATTGAATTTGCACGCATGTTCTTTTTGATTGATGGAAGGTAGTGATAGAGTTTCCTGATAATTAATTTAACCTGGTGTCGATATATGTCCATTACGTGTTTGTAGCAATGCTTGTCATAGTATTTATTAGAGATTGCATTAGCCATCTGATTTATTGTATGGTCTCGGATGATTTATTTCATTTACTAATTACTGGATCGATAAAAACCTGTTCTGCAGCACTAACCCCTTTATCCATTACTTATGACTGCGTGTCTATGCCTACATTTCAAGAATGTGCTTTTCTTAATTCATTTTCCATATTGTCGTGCATTATCTGACAGAGAGAAAATATTTTCATTATAGTTGGTTCAAGAATTTGTCTTGGGTGTCTATGATGAGGAGGCTACAGCTGCCTTCAACCAGAATCTGTCCGACATTTCTACTCTAAAAGATCCTCGTTCAAAAGATGCATCTCAAAGGTATGGTTTTTTTTATACATTCAATAAACTTAGGAGGGGTGCTTTCAAGGAACAAGGTACTAACCACTGTAATCTACTATTTGTTCAGGTATCATGCACATCAATATACAAATGGAACCACCTGCGATCTAACAAATCATCCCCGAGAAACTGAAGTATGTACTAGAGAAATGTTTGCAGCGAGAATTTTTCTCTTTGCTTTTTCCTCTAATTTTATGTATTTTTTCCCATCTATAAATGCACAGGTAAGATTTGTATGCTCAGAGCCTAGAGCAATGATTAGTTCAATCACGGAGCTATCTACTTGCAAATATGCGCTTACAATACAGTCCCCGATGCTTTGCAAGCATCCGTAAGTTTCTTTAACTCTACCTGGGTGGTAGAACGAGTGATGCTAGATCAGAAGGGATAGATCTGATATTGTTAAACAGTATCATTCTTTATTCAGAGATCTTAAGGTCTAGCTGAATCCTTTTTGGTCAATAGGTAATAAGCCAACACTATATACAGATAATAGAGAGCTGTCTCTGGTGTTGAAAAGATTAAACCACTGTTTTCTTGACAAGAACCATGTTGGCACTACGGAAGTTCGTCTTCCTATTTATTATTTTCTTTTTGTTGTCCTTCAGTTCTGTGATACTAGTTGATGCAATGCCATCTACTTTTGACTGCAGATTGTTCCAAGAAGAGAGACCAGTGTGGCACACTATTAACTGCAACATTTTCTCCAAGGACCACAAGGGAACTAGAGCTGAGAAAGACAAAACTGAAGATAAACAGATCCTAATGGTAGCACAGAGTGAAAATCCATCCAACTATGGTTCAGACGAATGAAGCATTATCTGAAATTTGCCATTGCCAAATACTCAAGTCTTTTTTATTTTTCAAACGGGTCATTAACATTCAGATGCAGACCAGGATAACAGTTTTAGTCAGTAGGCACAATTTTCACCGTAATAGCTTTTTCCTTTTACATATTTTTTTAGTATTTTATTTGCTTAAAGACGAGAGCATTTTTTCTTGACTTGCTACCATTATAAATATTTGTTTCGAGGTTAGATAATTATCACGATGTCGACGATTGAGATGAATCTCAAGGACGAATAGGACTCCGAAGGTCCATGCGAAGAAAGCCGACATTCTGACCAAGAGCAAATGAATCACCCGGAACCAAGCCATAATTTTCTGTGATTTCTCATTAGTGGAAATGAAATCACGAAACCCAGGCTTTGGTTGAAATGATGAAGTTCCTTTTCCATTCTTAAAGATGGTCTTTGTTACAACCCCCTACTAATTGCTTGTGCATAACCTTTAGGGTAAATACTTAAAGCTTGATTCTTTACATCTATGCACAAAGTCCATGTCAACTCTGTTATGTTTGTCATGCATACTCTTCACTTGGAAGACGATGTTTCCTTTCCTTTGTCTCCTGCTGAATCTAGCAAAGATAAGTACTCAGCTATGGCTTCACCTTCTTTTGTTACTTCGATGTCATAGTCAGAAAAAGCATCCGCAGTTGCTATTTCTTCTGCAATTTCATCCTCCATCTCTACATCACGCTGTTCAGTTTTGCTGCCTGATGAACCTCCGACAAGTTCATCATTAACCAAGTCGTTTCTATCGATACCTTCAGCCACAGAATCGGTCGATAATGTATCAGGTATACTGATGCTGTTGTTATCTGCAACTGTGGGGTATGCTTCAGGTTGTGTGAGCAGTTGATTCATTATTTGTTGAAGGGAACCACCAGCTCGAACGGCTTCAACCACTATAAAGGTATGATTCAGACATACTGGATGTCAGCATTCATTCTATACCTGAATCAGACTAGGAATTAAACCAGGAAATTTAGACACCTTAGTCATACCTCTTGATCGCTCAAAACCCATAGCCACAAGCTGTTCAATTTTTTTATCCGCTGCTTGTTGCTGTCTTTTCCTTTTTCTAGTCTCTATATCACGCTGTAGAAAAACCAATGGTAAAAGCTTGAAACGAATGAAATTCATTCAGACAGTAACTTAACGAACCTGTAAGGCGGTATTGGCCTCCGGATTTGTCAAATCGTCCAATGCCTTCTGAGTGTCGTTCTCATTCCTTCTAAGAGCTTCAGCAGCAAGCTCCTTCTCAAACCTGAAAAATCAAAGAGATCTTGATAGGGTCTTATATGGTGATTATCGATGTAAAAAAGAATGGGAGGTATCATAGACAGATTATCTGCCAAAACTTGGGTGAATCCGATATGGAAGTTTCAATTTAAACAATATGGATACCAAAATGACTACTAACCCTATGGAGACCAACTCCTGTAATCTCTGGAGATCAACCGCCTTCTTTAAGGGTGTTACTCCATATTGCTTTTGCTCCCTGTAAACTTGTCACATTAAAGCAACAGCATTGTTTGACAATAAAGAAAAAAGAGTAAATACTGGAACACACTTGATTTCATTTCTTCGCCGAATATCATCCTCATGTTTCTGTGCTCTCTTGGCCTTCTCCTCAATGCAAAACTCAACAGCCCTCTCAACAACCTGATTGCACATTCTCAGAGCCCTCTTTGCATCTTGTTCCTTAAATCCCATGCTCATAACAAGTGATAAGGCTTCGTCTGATACTTGTAGCTGAAAATAATAATAGAAGTTTCAGTATATAGGAAAGCAGCAGTTAAACTACATAACAAACACATTAAGTGAGAGAAAAATTAAGGGCGAGATACCGATTACCTGCAACTTTCTTATTTCTAAATAATCAGTTTCATCAAGAAGAAAAGAAAACAAAAGATAAAAAGATAATACTCCATTAATATGATTTCCCAATCTTCTTGCTAGGCATAATTCTGTATTTGAAAGCAAGTTTGCATCCTATAAGCAACCACTGCACAAAGATCACATTGTGGATATATACATTCTTATCTGGAATATGTGATTCAATTTTGGCAGAAGACCAAGGATACAGAAGTTCCATCCACATATATACACTTTTTATTTTTTGGGAACATCATTTAGAACCTTCAATTGAAACAGCCAAGTTAAGAAATCATGTAGTTAACAAGCTTGCACTTGCCAAATTCATGGTACGACAGTGACAAGGAGAGCACAAATACATCTAACCTGCAGGAATTTTGTTTGTGCAGAGACCAAGAACCTCCTAGATTTATCAAACTGGTGATTGTGGTAGGCAACAACTCCTTCCAAAAGCTCCAGTCTCAGATATCTACAAAATAGAGCAGACAGCTTCAGTTTAAATTTCAAAACAAAGCTGATAAGATTAACATGCTGAAAAAGTCATTACTGACAATGCCAGTCCTGAAGATTGGCCAGCCTGAAGGAGTCTGAAACGCTCGGCATCCTTGCCATGAGCACGCTCAAGTCCTTCTCTAGCCTTTTCAAGCCGAATTCCTGCCACTGAGAGCCAAGCAACATCTTGGAGCATAAAGTAACACCAGACCATGTCTATTTGTAGTATCGGAACATTGTCAATAAACTGAAACAACCAAAATATTGACCAAACGCAAGTGATCGATCAGTGATACTTAGAGTTAAGAAATTTAAGGAGGTTACATACATTGGATCATCCAAATCTGTTAAAAGGATGAGACACTCACTTCAACGGCCTTGGGATTGCAAAGAGAGAAAGCCTCCTGTAATATTCAGTCAAAGATATTCAGCATTAGTAATATTTTCCAACCACTGAATTTCTTGATAGAGTTGGAAAATTATTAAACGGACAACACTAGTCAAATAAAAAACATTTTCTTCAAAAGGTTTGCTAAAAATGATATATAAGTGAAGAAGACATGAATAATACATAAGAGGCAGAGGATCACACTGAGGTCACTTTATCAAAATAACCAAAGCCATTGAATCTATATCTCATTGCCTGTTCAAATTGGTATCAGATATCAAGTTAATGACGTACGCCAAATGGTTTCACTAGATAACTATATTGAATTGTGTTTGCTTTTTAAACATATACATATGTAACTCACCTCTGCCGTGGTGAGCACTTCTAGTGCATCTTTGAACATTTGCTTTCTTATCAGACGCTTTCCATTTGCATGGAGCATCAGAGCCATCATTATTCCCCTTCCAAAAAATGTCAGGGTTTTTTTTTTTTCACGTGAAAAATGAACAACAAACACATTCAAATAAAAGCTAGCAAAAGTAACAACAAAATCTATAGGGCATCATACTGTCGATCTGTCCCTGAGAAGTGCACTCTCTGTCCACTCTGATCTTCAAGCTCTATATCAAAGTTTTCAACTGGTAAAGATCCATGAGCATGTCTCTTGGACAATGCAGTGGCAGCTTCCCTGCATTGTTGACAGGATAACCAACAAAAAACTTGATTAGTGAGCTCAGCAAGAGATATCACAATTCCATTTGAGGTATAATACCAAAATATTATCAATTCCATAATTAAGAACTGGTATGCAACACTTCTTGATTGTCAATAGGAAGTGCAAAATCTCAATTGATATGCCCAAAACTCATCTACCTCATATACAAAGTCTAGAATTCAGTTTGCACATTTTGGTTTTAAAGCTGCTGAATTAGCAAAAGTAGAAAAGCCCATTCAAAGTTTTGACTTAAAAGTCTTAAACCTTAATTTCTGCTAATTCAATTATTTGATATATATTGCATGCAAAAAGGGAAAGGAAATGTTAAAAAAGGAAAAGACTTCTGTGATTACTAAAATGTTAGCAAGATATCTAACAACATCGATATCCTTAAAGCGGCTATCAATGGCAAAACAAAAAAAGGCTCCACATGCTACTATGGAATCATATCAGCTCCGGTCCAGGACCAGATCCTACATTGAAATGTGTCAATCTGAATAACAACCCACTGTATATGAATCATAGATGAACAAAATTGAGAGAGAGAAATAGTAACAGAATAATATCAAACATTTTGGACCCTAAATCTGTTAAGACCGACTGGACAATTGCAGAACAAAGCCATAACACAACTTGAGAGAGTGAGACTTAAGAAAAACAAACAACTGACCTCACTCGAGCAAACCTACGACTACGTGCCTCACTGGCCATTAACTCCTCCCTCAAAGCCTCACCTTCATCAATAGCAATACTACCGGTAAGAATCCTGGAGTTGTTTCTAATACCTAATTGGACAAGCTTCTCACTTACATCACTATCTCTCAAGATTCTGCCAGCGAATATCAAATTGATCAACTCTGGACTCATGTTTGATCGCCTTCCAACCTCCTCTCTCAACATGGACACATCCCACTTGTCCAAGTCTACCTCAAGTACGCCTTTCCATGTCCCTGCTATTCTTAGTTTCCCCATTATGCCTATGTGGTTTTAGAGAGAAGGCTGCAGATGTGTGTGAGTTTTAAGGTGCTTATATATGATGGTTGAAGAGATTATCAAGAAATTTGACCTATCTATTGTCCTATGATTATTTGGTCGAAACGAGGTCGTCTTCTAAACCTTTGTGAGTTGGATTTATTCAAAGTACAAAATGTTATGCAATAAGGTAGTTGTTTACTTTCCCTTTTCTACAATGGTTTTATAAAACTATCATTTGTCTAGTTATCATTGCAAAAATTATAAGGAAAAAATATTAATATGGAGTTAAAAAACTTCTCCTATGAGCTGGTTGTTAAATCACACGGCAGCAAAATGGGATACATTTAAAATGTTAATCATAAATCTACTAGATACAAAATTAGAAATATCAGTTCATACTTTTAAGAACTACATCTAACCAGGAAATATACTAAATGTGATAAACTCAAGGCCTCAAGGGCTTCTGCTACCAGATGAAGCAATTCAATTTCAGAGAAACTTCTTCACAATTCCTAGCAAAACTCTGAATTACTACACATTGAACAATGTCAATCCAACTCCATTCCAATCTACTTTATCAATCAACTAACACTCCCTGCTGGGAACTCGGCAAACTAGCAGCCTCAGCCCCCAATCCACTAAACAAGTCATAGACATACAAATTCTTGAGTGCCAGCCCAAAGAACTTGTTTTGCTAACTCAATCCCGTGAATATATTCTGCAAACAAGTCAGAATTGCATCCTGACAAGGAAGACGATTAACGCAAGATAGGTCAAAATAAGTGGTCCGCGTTGGAACCCCAGAAGCAAACTGATCATTGCACTTCAAAATAAGCAGACTTTTATGCACGAAAAAGATAAAAGGTTATGCATAATGGTTTGAGAATAAAAACCAGACACGGGAAGTCTTCCTTTCCAAGACCAACAGAAAAAAAAATTTGATTTTGTGGCTAAAGTAAGTTCATCGAACCAAGTCCAAAGAATAACTCGCAAAACAAACAGACGAAAAACTAAAACAAGCAATAAATAAAAGAAAAGGAGAGAAAAGAATCTCACTTGAGTCGAGCAAGTCCAGCGAGGCGTTCCTCTTCGGCCAAAAACTTTGCCTTCAAAGACTTCCCCTCATCAACAGCAACACGACTGGCAAGAACTTTCGAGTTGTTTTTGAGACCCAATTGAGAAAGGTTTTGACTTCCATCATCATCTCTCAAAACTTTACCCGCGCTTATCAAGTTGATCGACTCAGTACCCAAGTTTGATCTTCTTGCAACCTCCGCTCTCAACATGGGCACCGTCCAATTATCCAATTCTACCTCAAGAACACCTACCCATGCCCCTGCCACCTTCAGTTTCGCCATTGAAGACATTGAAACTAGAAAGAATAAAGCAAAAAATTTGGAAAAAGGAAAAAACTTTGTGGCTTCTTTCCTTAGTGGACAAGTTAAACACTGCAGCTTTGGGGTTTATATATATAAAATGGTCATCGATCCATAAAGCATCGTTTGTTGTTAACTATGATGTTTCCTTCCTTTTGGTCTTTGCATATGTCGTTGTTTCATTGTTAGTTGACGTGTGATTCCTTACTCTTTCAGGTTTCTCGTGGATTCGCTAGAGTTTACAATTTGGCCGGAAGAGCAATTTAGAATTAACAGTTTACCCTGAAATTTAAATTAGACCTTAACTTTTCTGAGCATTCAAGTTGAAAACTATATCCTTAAAGCACAAATGGACCAATTTGTGTATATATACAAAAAGGGAGAAAAAATTCATATGTAAGGCACAAATGACCTCTATATAATATTTAACTTGAACACTCCAAAATATTATCGTGGATTTTAATTTCAGTGTAAATGTTGAGATTTAAATTACTTTTTTAGCTTCTACAAATTTGATGTTTATACATTAAAAGTATTAACCAAATTTCTTATTAAATAAACACATACACTTATTTGATCAATTTTTATTAAAAATTTGACAAATTTATACGTAATAATTTAAAATACATCAAGTATTAATTTGATGAAAGTGTATATTTATTTAATAAATTATAAACTTTTTTTTTTAAACGGAAGAACCGTTACCTTTTGGATGTACACTGAGTAAACCTTTGGATTGACGTAATAGTCTGCAAATTACGTCAACCGGGTACTCCCTAAACTTCTTAATGATAAATCATAAAAATCATTTTAAAAAAATTTAATTACTAAAAAAACTTAAATTTAAGACAATTTTTCAATTATAACTTGAATTTTAAAAGGTAAAAATAAAATACTCAAATTTTCAATTTTTTCAATTTTAACTCGACATTAGACTTACCATTGTCTTTGTTAACGTAACACTGTGATGTGCCAAGGGATTCTGATTAACATAAGTCAATCTGATTATTAAAATGACCTCGTTTTATAATAAAACTGAAATGACGTCATTTTCTGATAAAGTTGAACTGAAATGACTTCGTTTTAACAAATGAACAACAAACTTGTCGTTCTCTAACCTAAATTAGGTTTGAATTTTTTTTCTTTGTCCGCGTAATCTCTCCTCTCTCTCTCTCTTTGCTGTTAAATTTCCCATTTGTTTACTTTTGATTTATGGTAAAATCTGTGATGACCTCCTTTTCGTTCCTCATCCTTCTTTCTCTTTTTCTTCTTTTTTGGGCGTGTGTGATTGAATCGATGAATGTTCTATTTTAAAGTACTTGTTTTAAAATTTTGTTATAGATTGGAGGTTTTTGGGTTTTTTTTTTCACTTTATGATCTTTTGTTATCATTGGGGATGCTCCGATGCTTGATTTTGTTGATTCACTGTTGGGAAATCTTATGGAATTCTTGTTAGGACATAGTGGGAGCCTTATTACGTATCTCGGATTTACATGAAAGGATTAAAAGCGAAAGTAATGCGGAATACCTAGATTTCGGTTTCATCTATGATTTCGATGCCAATTTTGAGCTCCAAACGTCTCCGAATCTCCCAGGACCTTTAGTAGAAAGTGATCACCGGATCACAGGCTAGGCCTTTCTATAGTTTCCTCAAATCACGAGCTTCCCTAACAGGTCAGGAACCTTATGCTCATGAATGAACTGTTGAGTAACTACAGGAGACCTTATAGCTTCCACATCGGGCTTCCCCATCACAAGGCCGATATGGACCCAGTCCACACTAATCGAGACCCATGTTTTACCCAAACTTTGACCCATTAATCTAGATCATTTATTGGGTCACTTTATTATTTTTATCTGGATCAAATGGCGTAACTCAACCGATAATTTATTTAAAAACCAAAATTGCAATTAATGTTAGTCCAACTTTATGAGACATGGACAAAATTGTCCCTAAGGACAAAAATGTCTTACAATCTCCCCGTTGGACAAGCATTAATTGCAGTGGACTCTAGTTAGAAAACAATTTTAAAATTCGGTTAAGCCACGCTATTGTATTAGACGTCTAAGTTTTGAAAACAAAACATTTGATCCAAAGATAACGAAAGTCCATCATTTTTCCCATAAGGCTTTCGGTACCGAAAAGCATCAGATGCATGTGTCCTGTGTGACACAGATCCAATACAATCACAAATACCTAATATCCCAATAACATGAATGGAAAAATGGAGTGTGACAAACTATGATGATACGTTTATGATCTAAATTGTATCATCTTTGTTTGTAGGTCTCGATTTCTCTAACTTTATGCTAAACTGCATGTGCTAAACTGCATTAGAGAAAAATCCTGTTTTCTCTCACCGAATTCTAAACAGCATTAGAGAAAACTTTTATGTTCTCCAACTGAATGCTAAACTGCATTAGAGAACCTTTATGAGATTAAAAACTTATATCCCCTATATCATGTCAAACTTTATAGATATTTATGCTAAACTGTATGTGTCTAAATGACATAGGCACAAGGTCAATCTGTATATATGCCTAGTGACCTTCAAATGCTTAAGATTGACACAAATCTTAAGACTTTCATACATATTATGACAATATATGATGACACTTAATACTGAGGATAAATGAGGATCATCTTTATCAGTAACCATCATACTATCATAATACTTTAAAATGTACAAATGTACATGGAACAAACATAACGATCCCCTAACTAGCAGTGTCTAAGGACATCAAAACACCCATACTGTATACTTGTGTCACAAACACAAGTGAGTGAAGTCCTTTAGTTAAATGATTGACTCACAATTTCTCAGTCCTTAAATGCTTCAAACCTTATGTCACTTTTCCGTGTCAACACCCTTATGACTAAATAATTGATCTTTAACTGCTATGACATGTGATATTCTTTGTTGTCATTAAACAACACTGTAAGAAGAATACTATAGTAAAACCAAATGGGTCTAGCCACTGAATGGACCACAGACCACTCAGAAATTAAAATTTTGACTCAAACCGTTTGCGAAGCAGCCCCTTAGCATGCACTCTGCATGCATAGTCGAGGAAGTTACACGTGTCTCTTTGACACACTTCTACAACTATATACCATCTGCAAATTTGAACTGTAACCTTAAGTGAACTTTCGATCATCCGAACACATAGCTAACTTTAAATCTGAATTTCCTACGAGGTTTAGTCTGTTGACTTTACTATATGTCAACATATAATCCTTGATTCCTTCAAGTATCTCAATACTCTCTATACTGTATTCCAAAAGTCTATAACTGGATTAACCAGATATCGACCAAACAGTCAAACAGTAAATGCAATGTCCTATCTAGTACATAGCTGAGCACACATCAGGCTATCCACCGTACTAGAATACGGAACATTCCTCATAATCTCTTTCTTCACTTTATTCTTTGGATACTGTACCAAAGATTATCTCTCACTGTGAAAGACAGGTGTTACGACAGGTTTACTGTCAACTGTATTAAACCTTTGTAACACATACTAAATGTATGCATTCTTTGAGAGATTTGATGAGTGTTGAGATATGTCCTGATAAATCCGAATACCTAGGACAGAAGATGCTATACTAAGGTACTTTATGTCAAGGTTCTTGACCAAAAATTGCTTATTCTCATACAACATGATCAAGTGACTTGATGTGAGCAATTTACCATCCTCATGCAGTAATAGGAAGATAACTTTGCTCCCCTCAACTTCATAGTATAGGCATCCTTCTAACTTTATTTTCCAAAAAGCCTGAAGAGGTCATAACCTTATCAAATGTAAGGTATCACCTTCAGGAGGTTTATTATAAACTATATATTGATCTGCATAACTTCCAAATCATGTCAGTATTGTCTGGATCTTGGGACCCTACAGATTGTACCGTATAGACTACTTCATAAAGGTTTTTACTCAGAAAGGTGGTTTTGACAGCTTTCTGATGTAACTCTGTATCATCATAAGCTAGAATTGCTATCATCACTCAAAATGTATCCTACGAGGATACGAAAAAAAAGTAACACAAAGTCAACCTTTTTCCCTGAGTGAACCCTTATGCAATTGAGCGAGCCCATAAGCCGTTGAAGTTTATCCTAAAATCCTTTAAGTCTTAAACTTTATTTACAACTGATGAGCTTGTAGTTCTTGATGCAAATCAACTAGCTCCTGGACCTTACTATGCATCATGGCTTGCATCTTATCATTCATCGCATCCCACCACACATCTGCATTGGGTCCAAAAACAGCCTCTATGAAAGTAACTGGATCTTTAATATGTCTAATAACATAGTCCAGTAGACCTGACAGACTATGTTGTCAAATGGGACAGCAGGTCGTCTTACTCCAGTGGATTTACTTAACCTTATTAGATCTTATACTCCCAGGAATCCCTCTGTGTATAGGTATGGGTTCCTGTTCTTGTACAGGTACGATACAAAGATCTAGATTCACCGGATCTAACTGTATGAGTAGTGGATACGTGACAACTGTAGTATCCACCCTGCTATCATCCGAAAGGTCAAAAGACCCACCATCATCGTAGACATGGTATTCCAGAAACTTAG
Source organism: Erythroxylum subrotundum (assembly GCA_027563845.1). Lineage (NCBI taxonomy): Eukaryota > Viridiplantae > Streptophyta > Magnoliopsida > Malpighiales > Erythroxylaceae > Erythroxylum > Erythroxylum subrotundum. The sequence continues at coordinate 23,690,459 of JAOQMQ010000007.1, forward strand.
CTATTTGTGATTTCACTATTCTGGTCCCTCCTTATCTACAGTAAAATCTGTAGCCCTAAAGTAGTTGAGATATTTTACTAAATAGCAATGAAGAAAACGAGTATGCAATATTCCTTTATAAGGATTATCTTACCTCAGTAGGGTAGCCCATTACACGATTGTGCGCAAGGCTGAGTTCTTCAATATCTAGATGGGTAGATTAGTCCTGCTCTGCATTGACTTCTTTAAGTCCTTTAGGGTGCAATCATGTCTTTCGGTAACACACCATTTTGCTCAGAATTACTCGGCATAGTGAACTAAGTCACTATTCCAACTGACTCCATATATCTGGCAAACGGATATTTTAAAGTCCTGAAACATCATGTTTGCCATGATATTCTCCTCCATCGTCAAATCCAACTATCTTGATAAATTTTCCCAACTGGTTCTCAACCTTCAGTCGTTAAGCAAGAACACATGACTTTGACGGGAATAATCACCAAGAAATATCAGAATACTTTCAAAATTGCAGAATGCAATTATATGAGGTCTACCAAAATCTTTATGTATCAAACTCAACAAGTTAGAAGTATGAGTTGACCCCATTGTCCTTATTAGTCAACTTACCCCTGTGATTGTCAATACATGTTCCAAATCATCTTAATCTAGTATTGGAAAATACTTTCCTTGATTAATCTCCCAATCCTTGTTCTGGAAATGTGGCTTAAACTATTATGTCACACCATGTATGACTTCTCATTCATCAGGTCCTTCATACCTTGTTTAGCATGATATGAAGAAGTATATATCTAATCCGGGATAAGACACATTCTATACAAACCATATGACAAGAAGTTACATCTTTATGTTTTGCATTAAACAGCAACTGTACAACAGAAGTATTAAATGCAAAACGTTAACCTTCAATGTCCTCAATTGATCAAAAGATCACATATAAAATGTGTCGTGTAAACCTTATGAACCTTACTATAAAGTTCAGTACATACACTCCCTATAGGTATTACTTCCATCTCTTTATTGCTATGAACCATCAGTTCCTCATTCACTTTATTTGGCTTAATCCTCGATATGAATTACTGCATTATGGAAGCACCCTGACCAGATGTTCCACTAAATAGTCACCTATACTTAATGTGATTATCGCAAATTAAATTCATAATTGATAAACCAAAGAATAACCTGATGATCTCAGTCTTCCCTTTAAACCTCATACTTCTGATTTCTTTATGTCCTAAAGACCTTTACCAGAACTGGTTTGACCAACATCAGCATATGAAGAAGATTTGAACTTTCTACCTTTGAACTTAATGAGCTTCATCTTTGTCCTCCCTTAATTTGCTTCAAGGACTGTAGGAGTAACAACGTGAGTTTCTCCACCTCAACAACACAACGGGATATCAAAGCGTTGAAGTCTCAATATCTTCACCTACTGTGAAAATAAACTATTCTTGATAAGTACTCCATTACTCCCCTTTTCCTCTGTATACTTTATGGAGAATAATACTTTCATCAAGGTATTTGTCTCAATACCAGATGATACTGTGTACCTTTGGGAGAAATTTTCAAGAAACTCCTTCGCTATGTCTGTGTCCAGAAGTCCACTTTGCAGATGATTAGGTATGGATTTCTTAATGGTCATCAGATATAATATGTTAGACCAATCCTAGGTTTCATAGGCTGCTTTATGAGTTGTCGAGCTCATGGATGTAAGTGGAGATGACTTACCCGTCTGTATGGTCATTTCAACCACAGCTATTTCCATAACCTTCAAAACATCCTCTGTCCAATTTTCTGTCCAATTCCTCATATTGAAACAGCAAGGGTTTCAATAGTGATACTGATTTAGTTGACTGAAAAGGTGACTTCAAGATGATAATCTTTAAATCAGCACTAATGTAGGACAACAGCGATACCAAAGCCATTAATAGTATCTTTCCTGAAAATCTGATCACACATATTATGAAACACCTTTGGGCTAAATACATAATATATGCAATCAGACTTTCACACATAAAAGCGATCGGAGTACAAACCATTAATTCTCATGACACTACCACCTTTGGGTGAATAGATCACTTGAGCTACAACCTTCCTCCATCTAATGCCTTTATGTACATATCAAAATTTTATGTAAGGCCAACACCTTTGGGCAGAATAACCAAACATAAAATCAGAGACATCCCCCAACATGCAAG
>JAOQMQ010000007.1:23718557-23730935 GCA_027563845.1 Erythroxylum subrotundum
TCGAGAGAAAACAGAGTAAATAGAACTGACCATATTTTTATTCAACTGTAAGTCCCGTTTACAAAATGGTCAGATTTCGCTATATACAAAAAACAATAAAACTAACTACTGTACAAACAAAACTATAGAGCATGTACAAGAAACGACACCGTGTACATTAAACAAAACAACAGGACAAATAACTTAACAGGTTTTGACTTCCTTATCTTATTAGTTTGCCTCTTTTGGGATCGAGTTTCAACTAGCTTAGGCTTCCCATATCAATTATTACTCTTTGGTTCGTTTCTGGTTGCGTTTTGCATTCTGCTGTTGAGTGGCAGGATGCTCCCTCTTTAGCTGCAGAAATTTCTAGGTGTTTTTCATGGTTTGTTGTGTGGCTAGTTGCTATGTCTTAGCTTGTTGTGTCCTCCGTGGCACTTGTGTAAGGACTCAATGTACATATCCTTGTTTCATTTATTAATTTTTCTGATTTACCAAAAAAAAAACAACTACAAATCTAAAGAAGGGCCCTTGTACCCTTTTTGATTTGTTATCTTGTTTTTCAAACAAGGCAACACCAGGGTTAGTTGTAGCATGAACATTTCAGAACTTTATGTTTCCAAGCTAAATCTGCTGAAGGGATTACTTGCAGACAACAATATCTCATAGATAAGACAAACTATCCCGTGTCATTGTGATAATTTAGACAGTGGTCCTTGCACAGGAAGAGATTGTCATAAGCAAAGCACAAATCACTATCTTCTAGATCTGCTTAGATTTGTCATCTGTAACTAAAGCTGGAGAACTGGATGATCCAATACCCACCTAATAAATGTTATGTACATCCAATCTTTCCAACTGGGAACGGATATGTTTTCTGTTACATGTATCCCATAAGTTAGTTGGCTCCCCAACCATGGGATTTAAAGAAGCCATAAAGCAGAAGACTTCCTGGTCCCAAAACCAAGAGTTTGTTGATTTATACCAGTAGATTTTCGAACCGTCCAAGGAAATTGATTCAAGCACCAGTTAGTCCAGTTCACTAGAAACGATCAGGATATGAACACCTTGAGACGAGAAGTATACTCTGTTTACGTGCGGGGAATGGGTTGAGCCATCTACTTGAGGAAGCAATATCAATCACCTAAGTATCAATGAAGCCAAGTCCCCAACTCTGATCCAGCATTGGTCAACAGTCCCCACACGTTACTGAAACTGTTGAAGTACACCGATGGAACATCAGATAAAAAGTTTGACTTTGGGAAAGCTTGTACATGTGTATACACATTACCTTGTAGCTCACTAGTTCAGCTCCGACCAAAGATAATAAAAGTCATGAAAAGTGGATTCTTTATTGATCTTTTGCCAATCCAGGCTAAGAGAAAAAAAAAAGAAAAAAAAAGAGAAGAAAGTCGCAAGTTTGCAACACCTTTGGCTAGAGATCCACCCTCTGAATAACGAACAGAAATCCCGATCTGACTTGGAATGTATAGGAAGATTGATTATAAAACTGGAGAAGCAATGTCCAGTTTGAAAGGAAAAAAAAAGGGATTGTGCAGAGTTTTAACGTTAATGGTATTGAATTAATAATAAACTAATTACAGGTCCAGGTTCGGTCACCCATATGATATCCCACTTGCAGAAATGGGTTGCCTAATCATCTATCTAATTACAACAATTTGAGACGTACTTTTTGAACAAAACATTCCCAGATGGGATTGAGTTCCAGGGACTTGTAATGGAAATTTTTTTCCTGAAAATACATTTTAACTTTGCTTGTTGAACATGCTCACAGGATGATTAGCAAATAATATAATTACCCATTAAGCGATTTAATCTCGCTTGACCTGTAACTTGAGAAAAACAGAATTTAATAGCAGCAATTACCAGGAAAACTCGTCATGTCCATGAGGGCGGTGCCTCTGCTCTATTCAAGCACATGCTGTCCTGTGGACACTAAATTTATTGGTAACCTAACTACATATACACATGGAACAGAATGGCAGACCAAACTGAACCATAAAAATATTGCCGGAGAAATTTATTGTTGGATTCCTTTAATGGCGTGTTATTTGGTACAGTTGTACGTTAATCATCTCATATATAAACAGACAAAGACCAGCCTCTGTATTTCAACCACCTAGCAACCAGAAGCTCCATACGCATATCAGAAAGTGGAAAACTTCGCTTGTAAATGGGGTCAGCTTCGAGGAGGAAAATGAAGAGAATGAATATTCAAGTTAGTCATAACGAAAAGCTTACTTCTTCTGTGTCTGAAATTGTAGACAAGAAGGGAAAAGATGATCTGGAGAGACCAAACAAAGACAAAAAGTATGGTCTTGTGTCGTTTCAAGAGCTACCAGATTACATGAAGGATAATGAGTTCATACTCGGCTACTACAGAGCCAAGTGGCCTCTCAAAGAAGCTCTTTTTAGCATTTTTCGTTGGCACAATGAAACCCTCAACGTTTGGACGTAAGTAAAAGCCCTTCTGTGCTTGAAATAAAGTTTGAATCTTTTTTGTTGGCTTATTTACATCTGATTGTACATGTATGCAGGCATTTAGTTGGTTTCTTGATATTTCTGGGATTGACTGTAACAAACATATTGCAAGTACCTCAAGCATCGGATCTCCTTGGCATGTTTACCAGGTTTGTTTAATTGGAGAAGACAGAATCAATCTTTTCTGTTGTGAATTGTGACTAATAGGGGAGTCTTGCATCTTCTGAATGCTAGGAGTCAAGTGATAGCTACATATCCCGCATTGTTTCTCAAATTAATTTGATAGAGCAGTTGATCTTAGTTGTTGACAGGATATGGAATCCCAAGCCTGTAATTCGAAGCTTAATATAAAACTGCATCAGAATGTATATTTCTTTTACTTAGTAATTCATAGACTAAAAAAAGAAATGATTGCGATTCTTCTCCTTGGAACAGAATGTATAAAAGTTCGGGGATTGGTGAACATTGTGCTTTAAACCTATATCTTGCTGAAATGATATATAGGTCCGTTAATATGTTGCAGGTCAATTCTTACTAATGCAGAGACAAACAGTTCCATTCATTCAAAAGATTTCTTTTGGGTGAGTGATTTCATGTTAGATAGACACACATTTTCCTTATGACCTATTTTGTTTTTTATACCATCTGCCTAATACCAAATCTGCTTCAGGGCTCTACCAAACTCCTTGATTTGAAGCAGATAACTCCTCAGAAAATGAAATTTTTGCTGCCCGGAATGCCGGCAACTCGATGGCCATTTTACATATTCTTAGGTGGTTCCATGTTCTGCCTCCTCTCAAGCAGCATTTGCCATCTATTTTCTTGCCACACACACAAGTTGAACATACTCTTCCTACGCATAGATTATACTGGAATTACCACCATGATCATCACCTCATTTTTTCCTCCAATTTACTACATCTTCCAGTGTGAACCCCTCTGGCAGTTCGTCTACATTGGTGTGATCACAGGAATGGGAGTGTTCACCATTGCAATACTGCTTTCTCCATCCTTATCCACCAGCAAATACCGTGCCTTTCGAGCTCTGCTCTTCTGTTCCATGGGTTTCTTTGGCCTTGTCCCTGCAGTCCATGCAGTGACTGTCAATTGGAGTAACCCCAAGCGTGATGCAATTCTAGCTTATGAATTAGCCATGGCTTTGTTCTACTTGACCGGCACCGGATTCTATGTTAGCCGCATTCCAGAAAGATTGAAGCCAGGTTGGTTCGATCTAGTCGGGCACAGTCATCAATTGTTCCACGTTTTCGTGGTACTGGGAGCTTTGGCTCATTATGTTGCCACTCTTGTGTTCTTGGACTACCGTGACCACGTGGGATGTGAAAGAAATTTATGAATTTCTATACCATAAACCTCATCTTTCTTATAGCAGAATACTGTAATAAGGTAAAGTTCGATTCCTTATCGAAATGTTAGTCTTCACCAATTGCAAAAATATAATTAGTTTCGACTTGTAACTTAAGAACATTCTAAGTTTGAGAAAATCAAGAAATTAAAGTTTCTATACGTTCTTCTCCATTTGTTAAGGATGATCCTGTTATTCAAACATCATAGTTCAATGATCGTAACTGTCAAATACTGAACTCTATCTATGGTTCCCACATCACAGAATTACTGCTTAGACACACTACACTCAGATAGCATGTTCATATTGAAATGTTCATATGTTCGGCATTTCATAGGTGAAATGGAAAATGGTAATGGCCGTTACATGGCACATCTTCCCCATAAATCCCAAGAACTATTCCAATGGAAGCTCTTAAATTCTTGATGCGTTTAATCAATGCTTGGGGTCACCCACTTTTCTCATCTTTCTGCTAACTCCAATTAACCATTACGAAACTGCATATTAAGATTTTCACTTAACACTAAGGAATGGAAGTTGGCAATACCCGGTTGAGCAACTTCATATATGTAATCCTCCATCAATATCTGTTGGCTTGAGAAGATAATTAAGCACTAGTTGTAAAAGGCTGGAAGGAGTTATTTTTCATTAAGCATCAGACCTGAATTTATACAGCAATAGGAATAACAGATATACTAAAAAACAGGAAACAATCTCATGAAATCTGGAAAAAATCTGCAACTAACAATGAGATTATAACTTCTAACTATCTGTAACAGCTAGTTTGACTGACTTAAAGACATGTTTTCAACAATATTTAACATTTGCAACCTTCATAGTTGAAAAAAAAAAAACTGCCTTCATAATTGAAAGAAAAAGAAATAATGGTTTGTGTTTGAATTTAATTTGGTTTCTTCCTTCTTCTGCTGTATAAAGAGAGAGGAGAGGATTGCATCGTGTAATGAATAAAAAACAAGAGAGTGGAGATAAAGCATTAGTAAGTCGGAGGAGTTTTAAACAGTCTTGATTAAGTTCTCGATCAGATGGTCGTTTGTGGTCCGATCAAGCTCAGACTTTGAAGACTTACTCTACACTGGTAGTAGTTCATATCCAACGGTAATAATCGTGATCAGAGTTCTGATTTTCCGTCGATTTGTGGTCAAAGTTGGGATTGACTTTTGGGATCCTAAATTCCAGCATTGAGCAGTTTGATCAAGCTCATGATCGGATGGTGAACGTGGTTCAATTGGGCTGAAACTTTGATAGCTGGTAAAGGCCAAGTTGATCTTGATATACAACAGTGGGTTCGCTGTTCGGAGACCTTTTAGGTGATTTGCTCAGGCTGTTTTCGAAAGTGTGATTTCGGGTGATTTTGCAAACTCTCTTATTGATTTCTCTTGTTTTTGTTGCCAAGAATTGTTGTATTATTGATTTTATTGTTGCTGCCTTTAGTGGGATACTAGAGAGAACTTGTTGTTGTACGCATTATTTGTTGATAGTGGAGATTCTGCTGGATTTTGGTTCCGTAGTTTTTACTTCTCACATTAAGGAGGTTTTTCACGTAAATCACGGTGTTGATTTTATTAGGTGCTGCATTAGATTATTTTATTTCCTAATTATTTTCTAAAGATTTACACAAGTAGGGAGAATTAACTTATATATGGGGTCATGCATAACACATTGTTATTGTATCGACTAATTGGTAGGTCACTTCCACTACATTTATCGACGTTTCTCCCATCAGATTGGTATCAAAGCTCTTAGTTTCGGGTGTGTTTATTATCTTGTGGTAAACATGGAAGGTAATACAGGCAAGATGGTGAGTTTGAATGGCTCCGATTATCATGTTTGGAGAGGTAAAATGGAGGATCTACTATTTGTCAAAGGTTGCCATGATCATGTCTTTGCCACTGAAAAGTCAGAAGGTAAAAGTGATGATGATTAGAATTTACTCCATCAGGAGGAATGTGGTATTATTAAACAATGGGTAGATGACAATATTTATAACCTCATTGTTAATGAAACTCATGCACGCACATTGTGGATAAAGCTAGAAGAATTTTATGCTAGCAAGACAAGAAATAATAAAATGTTCCTGATAAAGCAACTGATGTATGTGAGATACCAGGATGGTACTCCGATGTGTGATTACATGAATACATATCAAGAGGTCATTAACCAGTTGGTAGGTACAAACATTAAGTTCAAGGAAGAGGTCCAGGCTTTGATGTTTAGGAGCTAACTTACAAATTCAACCACAAGTTCTAAAATTTCAGTGATTATGGATTTAGTTAAGAGTGCAGTCCTCAATGAAGAGATGAGAAGAAAGGGGCAAGGTTCCTCTTCATATTCAGAAGTCCATGTTACAGAAAATATGGGGAGAAGTCAAAGCAGAGGTCGGAAGAACAGGGATAAAAGCAGAAGTAAGTCACGAGGTAAAATATTCTAATATTAAATGTTATCATTGTGGTCAGAAAGGGCACGTCAAAAAATTATATAGGAAACTGAAAAGGGAGAACAAAAATAACAAGGGTAAAGAGAAGCATAATGATGATGATGGTGATATTAATACACAGTGGGTCACAACCACTATTAAGGATCTTCTTTGCATAATGAGGCCGACATGGTTAATGTTGTCAACCAGGATATTAGTTGGTTAATTGACACAGGTACTACCATACATGCTACTTCACACAAGCATTTCTTCTCTTCTTACAGATTCGATAATTATGGTCCTGTAAGATTGGGTAATGATGGTATGATTAGAGCTATTGGTAGTGGTGATGTGTGTTTGTAGATTAGTAATGGCTCCAAGTTAGTTCTAAAAAATGTGCCACATGTTCCCGATATATGGTTGAATATTATTTCTGTTGGTGAACTTGAAAAAAATGACTTTGGAAGTTCCTTCAAGAATGGTCATTGGAAATCACCAAAAGTAACTTGATTGTAGCAAGAGGCCAGAAGCAGTAAAAATTGTACCTTATGTTAGCAAAGGTTTTCTGTGACAATGTCAACGCAATTCAGAGTGAGGAGATAATTACTTTGTGGCATAATAGGCTTGCTCATATGAGCGAGAAAGGAATGTCTTTATTGGCTAAACAAAATCTCTTGTCATGTGTGGAAAAGGCAAAGCTCGAGAAATGCAGTGATTGCTTAGTAGGCAAGCAAACTAGAGTCGCCTTCAAAAGTCATCCTCCTTTAAGGAAGTCACAGGTATTAGAGTTGCTACATTCTAATCTGTGTGGTCTCATGAAGATGCAGACACTTGGTGGTGCTAGTTACTTTGTGACGTTCATTGATGATCATTCAAGGAAGATATGGGCTTATGCTTTCAAGTCCAAGAATCAAGTTCTAAAAGTGTTTAAGCAATTCCAAGCTTCAGTTGAGAGAGAGGCAGGAAAGAAGTTGAAATGTGTCAGAATAGATAATGACGGTGAGTACATTAGCTCATTTAATGAATAATATAGATCTCAGGGTATTAGATATGAGAAGACTCCTCCAAGACTCCTTAATTGAATGGCTTAACTGAAAGGATGAATAGAACACTAGTGGAGAGAATAAGATGTTTACTGTCAAATGTCAAGTTTCCGCAGTCATATTGGGGTGAGGCTTTACATACAGTCATTCATTTTGCTAACCTCACACCTAGTGTTCCTTCGCAATTTAATGTACTGAACAAGGTTTGGTCAGGCAAAGGTATTTCTTATGATCATCTCAGGGTGTTTAGTTGTAAGGCTTTTGTGCATATTCCCAAGGATGAGAGTTCTAAGCTTGACTCGAAGACACGACAATGTGTGTTTGTCGGTTATAGTCAGGATGAGTTTAGCTACAGGTTTTGGGATCCAGTTGAGAGGAAACTCATTAGAAGTCGTGATGTTGTGTTCATTGGAAGATCAAACCATTGAAGATAATGATAAATCAAATAAGAGAGTTTTAGGGTCTAGTGATGGTATAACTGACTTGGATCCACTTCCTTTGATTGTAGCCTCACAAGAGATAGAGGTTGATCTTTAACATAATATGTTTGATGAAGATGGTGCAGATGAGCCCGTACAGGTTGAAACAGATGATGTTGATCATGTTTAACTAGTAGAACTAGAAGCTTCACCAAAAGTTTCACTTAAAAGATCTACCAGAGTTAGACATCCTGTCCATGAGTGGTATCCTGTCCATAAGTATGTGTTGCTGACTAATGGAGGAGAACTTGAGACTTATGAAAAGGTTGTAGAAGATGAGCACAAAAAGGAGTGGTTTAAGGCTATGCAAGACAAGATGAGTTCCTTGTAACAGAATCACACATACGATCTGGTAAAGTCACCTAAGGGAAAGAGAGCTTTAAAGAATAAGTGGGTGTTTACAGTGAAGCACGAGGAGCATACTTCAAGTCCACGGTACAAAGCCAGACTGGTTGTGAAAGGGTTCAGTCAGAGAAAAGGTATTGACTTCGATGAAATCTTTTCTCCAGTTGTGAAAATGTCATCCATCATAGTTGTTTTTGGGTTACTAGCAAATCTCAATTTGTAGGTCGAGTAGATGGATGTGAGAACTGCATTTCTTCATAGAGACCTGGGAGAAGAAATTTACATAGAGCAGCCAGAGGGTTTCAGGGTGTAAGGTAAAGAAAACTATGTTTGCATATTGAAGAAAAGCCTTTACGATCTGAAATAGGCACCGAGGCAATGGTATAGGAAGTTCGAGTCTGTTATGAAGCAACAGGGCTACAAAAAGACTACTCCAAATCATTGTGTGTTTGTTCTTAGATTTTCTGATGATGACTTTATTATTCTATTGCTTTATATTGATGATATGTTGATTGTTGGCAAGAATATCTCCAAGATTGATGCTTTGAAGAAGCAATTGAGTAAGTCTTTTGCTATAAAAGACTTGGGGCTAGCAAAACAGATCCTTGTTATATGGATTTCTCGAGACAGACTAGCTAAAAGGTTATACTTGTCCCAGGAGAAGTACATCGAGAAGGTGCTTCAGAGATTCAACATGGATAAGGCTAAAGCAATAAGTACTCCACTTAGTAATCAATTCAAGTTGAGTAACAAGCAGAGCCCGTCTACTGATGATGACAAGAAAGATATGGAGAAAGTTCTTTATGCTTCAGTAGTGGGTAGTCTGATGTATGCTATGGTGTATGCAAGGCCAAACATAGCTCATACAGTAAGTACAGTTAGTAGATTCCTATCTAATTTGGCTAGAGAGCATTGGAAAGCTGTGAAGTGGATTATGAGATATCTCTTGGGCACTTCCAACTTGTGTTTGAGTTTTGGAAAAGGGAAACTTGAATTGGTTAATTATTCATATTCAAATATGGCAAGAGACATTGATTCTCGAAAATTTACTTTAGGGTACCTGATTAATTTTGCAGGGGGGTTGTGGCTTGGCAGTCGAGGCTACAAAAGTGTGTTGCACTATCTACCACTAAAGTTGAGTTTATTACAACAAAAGAAGCAGCTAAGGAGTTATTGTAGATGAAGAAGTTTGCTCAAGAACTTGGTTTTAAGTAGGAGCGATACGTGTTGCATTGTGACAACCAAAGTGCAATCTATTTTGGTAAGAATTATACATTTCACTCTAGATCAAAAGTTATTATTGTTAGATATCATTGGATCCAAGATGCATTGGAGTCCAAGGAGTTTGAACTTGAGAAGATTCATATTGACGATAATGATTCTGATATGATCACAAAGATGCTACCAAGAGGAAAGCTTCAAACATGCAGTTTGATTGCCAGGATAACAGGCCATTCCAACTAGCCAGTCAAATGTGTCGAGAGGGGTAGATTTGTTTGTCAACCCTCCATAATTGACATTTGCAACCTCCATAATTGAAAAGAAAAATAGCGGCCATAATTGAAAGGAAAAAACAATGGTTTGTGTTTGAATTTAATTTGGTTTCTTCCTTCTTCTGCTGTATAAAGAGAGAGGAGAGTATTGCATCGTGTAATGGGAAAAAAAAAGAAAGTGAAGAGAGAAAATACTAGTAAGTGGGAGAGAGTTTTAAATAGTCCTGATCAAGTCCTCGTTCGGATAGTCGTTTGTGGTTCGATCGAGCTCAGACTTTGGAGGCTTACTTTACACTGGTAGTAGTTCATATCCAATAGTCAGAATCGTGATCGGAGTTCTGATCTTCCGTCGATTTGTGGTCAAATTTGGGATTGACTTTTGGGATCCTAAAATTCCAGCAATGAGCAGTTTGATCAAGCTCACGATCGGATGGCGAAACGTGGTTCAATTGGGCTGAAACTTTGACAGCTGGTAGAGGACACTTTGATCTTGATATCCAACGGTGAGTTTGCTGTTTGGAGATCTTTTGGATGATTTGCTCAGGCTGTTTTTGAGAGTGTGATTCTAAGTGATTTCACAAACTCTCTTGTTGATTTCTCTTGTTATTGTTATTGATGTTGTTGCCGAGAATTGTTATATTGTTGATGTTATTGTTGCTGCCTCTAGTGGGATACTAGAGAGAACTTATTGTTGTATGCATTATTTATTGATAATTGAGATTTTGCTTGGACTTCGGTCCAGTGGTTTTTACTCCTCACATCGAGGAGGTTTTCCACATAAATTGCAATGTTGATTTTATTAGGTGTTATATTAGATTATTTTATTTCATAATTATTTCCTAAAGGTTTACTCAAGTAGGAAGAATTAATTTATATACGGGGTCTTACATAACACATTGTTATTGTATCGACGAATTGGTGGGTTAATTCTGCTGCATCTATCGACGTTTCTCCCATCATCTCATTCATGGCAACTTCTTCTTTTATTCTCATTCTCTTCCTCTACCATCATCTCATTCATGGCAACTTCTTCTTTTATTCTCATTCTCTTCCTCTACATGATCTTTTCCATGGACAATAATAGTTTCAACAACTCTTTTCCTTCTATATTTTCATATTAGCAACCTCTCACCAACTATGTTGGCATATACTTTATCTTCTTTTGGTTTTGTTGTTTTCATCTCAAAGTGAGAGCGTCTTGTGCTGAATAGGAATGTTCTGATTCTTGATTAAACTTTGTGCTTGAGAATTTTCTTAATTGCATTGAATGATTGGGATATTCTTATGGTCTAGCATCTTCTGCTCTGCTTTCTGGCTATAATGAACTCGTCCTGTGATATGTATAAACTTCATCCAGTAGAAAATAAATTTTTGAACAAAAAAAAGTAATGGTTTTAATCAATGGTATGAATTTCGTACCGTTCCGGCCGGTACCATAAGGGTACCGGCCATGAATTTCGGTCGGTACCGGCCGATTCCGGTCAGTACCGGCCGGTACCGCCAATTTCGAAATTTTCAGGACCATTCCGTAAAAAATAAAAAAACGAGGGACTATTTTGCAAAAATTCAAAATTTAACCCTAAAAAATCTCCCCTCCCCTCTCTGCCGACTCTCTCTCTCACTCACCTCTCCGGCTCTCCCTCTTCTCTAACTCGCCGCCTGCGTCGCCACCGCTGCTCCTCCTCCTCTTCTCGTCTCCTTTGTCGTAGCACATACGGCTAAGATTCTCATTTTCATCTTCGAGCTTCCTAGTATTCAAGGACGTGCTGCTTGAGGCTGCTCTGTTCGTACTGGCGCTTGCTGCATTACGGCACCAACAAGAAGAAAAAGAACAACCCAGAACAGCAAAGCAAATTGAGAGAACACAACAAAAAGCATGAAAACAGAAGAGTGCATAAAAGAAGGGCAGAGAAGGCAACGCACGCAAAACAAGGTGATATTGGGGAGAGCGCGTGGATTAAGAAAAATAAAAATAAAGGGACATTTGAGAGAGGGAGCATGTGAAGTATGTCAGTATTGAGCAGCTTTAAGTGTGGAAGACTAAAAACTTGTGTTTTAAGTTCCAAATTCAAAACTTTTGTCTCTTTGTCTTTGAATTTGAATAAAAGGCTATGCATTAGAATTTCGAATTTGTGGAATTTAGGAAAAGCTTTAATTTTTATGTAATTCAAAATTTCGTATGCCCACATCAAGATGTAGTAATTTTAATAAATAAATAAATTAGTGGACAATAATGTTTTGATAATAAAATGTATTCTGCTCGGATTCAAATGTTTGCTATAATTAAGAAACCGCCAGTTTGGTTATTTGACAATGTTTACTTATCTTCCCGCTAATTCAAGAAAAAAGATAAAAGATTTTTGAAGAAAACCCATGATTAATAAATAATAATAATAATCGCTGTGTCTTAGTAACCAGAAGAAGAAAAAGAGAGAATACACTTTTTGAATTGTTGAATGATTGATCAATGAAATTGAATTTGAGAATTGAGATTGAGTTTGATAAATTGTAATGTATAATTATACATGTATTTTATTTAATGATAATTTGTGCTTACGGTTAACCTTATGTTTTAAATTTAAACTTTAAAATTAAATTGTTGATGTTGATTAATTGGTTATTAAAACTTAAAATTGAAAGTTGATAATCAAAATCAAATCAACATTTAAACCTAATTGTAAAATTGATAATCAAATATGAAATTAATAATTAAATGTAAAATTGATAATCAAAATTAGTG
>JAOQMQ010000007.1:23746416-23757971 GCA_027563845.1 Erythroxylum subrotundum
AAAAAAATCATTCATTCCTTTCAGAAATCCTCCAATCCTCTCTGTATATTTATGAGTTGTTGAAAGCCTTTTGTTCCGGCCTTTGTACCATTCTTCACATATTAGTAAAAGTGCTTACCCTCCAGTCGTGGACGTAGGTCACATTGACCGAACCACGTAAATCTTTGTGTCATGTCCCATTTATTTTGTCTCTCTTTATTTTCGTTATTATTTGTCGGACTATTAAATTCAATCGGTATCCGATCCGAGGGTATTTTATTCTAACAGTTTTCCTTTTACAATCCCATTATAGTGACGCCGCCACCCTAAGAAGTTTTGGAAGTATCATTGTGTAAGGAGAGAGTGTCAAGTCTGTTATGAGAAAGATCAACGTAATTTAATTCATTCATCATCTTTTATAAATAAGTTGGGATCTTACCTTCCAAGTTGTTGTGATTTAGACAAATTCTTGATCAAAGTTCGGTATACTACCAGTTAAACAATTATGGCTGAGATCCAGAGTAAACACATGAGAGCTACGAAATATACGGGAAAAAGGTCGCGTTTATGGGATAAGTAGAGGTATGAACATTGAGGGTAAGCTTCCCAAAAGTTATTATTTGACAGATCCAAGACTGAAAAAGATGACATGTTCACAACCCTCTCTGGAATCTCTCCAAATAATGCTCATGATTAATACTTCTACGATTGAACAATTAGACAAGTTATTTGAAATTGTCTCTGGGGGTGGGGAAGACTAAAGTTTGTATCATTGGAAAACTCCTTCCAATCTCTGATGCAATATTGCCATTAAAAAATAGATTGTTGGAAATGTCAAAGTCGTTCAACTTTGCATTAGGATCAAGTAACCAGAAATTTCAAGTCAATTGAATACAGGAAAGATGAAGATATTTCAAATCATGCTGAAGGTGCGGAAATCTGGGAAGAAATACCCTCCTTCTCCATAGGAGAGGACAAACCAAGAACTTCCAACTGAAACTTAGGAGTCAAATTATTATTAACACCGCTACTTTCTGCATACATCTCGTTCCCATCATTAGCATACAAACGTTTGAGTTTAGGATGATTGAGAAACGGGACAGCAATATTAGAATTTGAAACTGATTATCAAACATATCTAGGTCCCTCTTGGACTATACTTGACTTCCTTTTTTGCTTTTTGCTGCATTGGAAAAAGGTATAATTGGTGCTTCTTCTTACAATATAGTTCATATCATTAATCGGAGAGTCAAGAAATTTATTAAATCTGTTAATCGAAATTAATGACGGTCATGAGATAAACACAGAGCATAGCCTGCATTTTAATGTACTTCACTAATTATCTACTAATTAAGAAGAGTGTTTACACATTCATACGGGATAGAAGAAGAAGAGAAGGTTTAGAAATTTATAATACAACTCTGTAAGAGTTTTTTTTAATAATATTAAATTTTTTAAATTATTTTAAATACATATAAATTATAAAAATAGTCTATAAATTATGTATTTTAAATAAATTATTGAATAAAATTTATGTGACAAATTTAATGCCACTAATATTTGATAAATTTTTATTTTTTAACTAATATTTTTTAGCTAACAACCTTTCAAATCCAACTTGACGTTTTAAATTAATAAGCACCTAATGAGGTAGAGTTGAAAAGGCCGTATATTATGTTAATTGAATGCACTTGATGTTGAGTCAAATCACGTTGTATTACCTAGAGTTCCATGCTATAATGCTCCCTCTTAACTGATCTGGATATTGGAAGATTACCTGGTCCCTCCAGTATTAATCATTTACCTAACAAGAGAAAATGCAACACATCGAAATGCTTTAATGTACGTATCATAGGGTATGACAGGTTTCATTATTGGCGGCTGGCTCGATGCTTTAAAGTTTAACCACTATGTACAGTTCTCCACCTGCTTACTCTCACATGGTACCTTGAATTTGTCAGAAGTTTGGTATAGATTTGGTACATCTATGGAAAGTCTTCCGCAGCACAAAACTTTCTGCTTCCTTTTCTCTAATTTTTGGGTTTGACGCTAACATGGTCTTCCTAAGAGCTAAGCAATAATTCACTTTTCGAAGTGATTTTTTCACTAGAATTCTTGAGAGAAATTTAGTACCCTCTCCTGTTAGTGATTCAGAAGGCTATGTAATGTAATG
Source organism: Erythroxylum subrotundum (assembly GCA_027563845.1). Taxonomy (NCBI): domain Eukaryota; kingdom Viridiplantae; phylum Streptophyta; class Magnoliopsida; order Malpighiales; family Erythroxylaceae; genus Erythroxylum; species Erythroxylum subrotundum. The sequence continues at coordinate 23,748,569 of JAOQMQ010000007.1, forward strand.
TAGTGTTGATGTCCATAAAGCCTACTTATTGGACATAACCAGAGTATATTCCAATCTCCATTTCATGTTTCTTGTTGTGTCACTCTCAATCTCAACTACCTTACACACACAAAATCATAAAATGATAACTCTTTCAACCCACCACATTTACTTGCTTTTGTAGCTTTTGTATATATCTCAAGGACCACTTCACATGCAGACCTATACTCATATACTTATTGCCAACGTAGACATTTTGTATCATGAGATAGACAATCAAAACTAGCCAATCATGGACTGGTTCTCTTGGTTGTCAAAGACCGGCCTTGAGCCATCTCTTATCTACGAGTATGGCCTTGCTTTTTCTCGTAATGAGCTCCAAGCTGAGGACTTAACCTACTTTGACCATGAGTTTCTTCAGAGTATGGGAATTTCAGTGGCCAAGCATCGGTTGGAAATACTCAAAGTAGCCAAGAAAGAAGTTGTCCAAAGCCCAAAAAATGGCATCTCAAAGCTTGTTTTGGCCATCAGCAAAACCAGGAAAACAATTAAGAAGTACATCCACAAGTTGGTTGTATTTGATCGGGAAGATTTGGCAATTCAGGCAGTGACAGAACAGCCATCAGACAGAGGGACACGGGGGGTAGCAACGAACATGAAGGGCAAGAGTGAGGGAGATGCAGAGAAGCCTCCACTAATCAGAGCAAGGTCGAAACAGACGAAATCTGGTCCTTTGGACAGAAGATACCTAGAAAAAATGATGGTAGCAGAAAGGGGCTTGAAGCTTTCAGGGCCTTTGAATGGGAATCTGTTGCAAGAGAAATTGGTGTCAGCTTATAGAAGCCCAAAGTTGAGTGGAGCTTTAGATAGAAATTTGCTGTACAAGTCCATGGTCAGTTGCAGAAGCCCACAAGTAGCTACTAGCCCTTGGGATGCAAAATCTCCAAGTCCCAAGCTTTATAATAGCAAGGAGGAAAACACTATGAATGGCAAGTTCGATGAGCATGCTCTATGGTCAGCACTTTTTCAGGACATGAAACCCACTTGAAATGAAAGCTTTGTTGCCTATTTCTTGGTGTTTGGTTCTGGGTTTATCTTGAAAAAATGTAGCGATTGTTCTGGTTTCTGATTATCTGTATCTGGAAGACATCTTAGGACATTCAGTCGGCTCTAGGCAGTGTTTTTATATGCATTGGAAAAGGGTCGGTTGCATCTGTATTTCTCTGATAATTTATGATAGGAACATCCCATAGTACAACATTAGACCAGAGCTTATTCTATTTAAGTACTCAGTTAAGTTTGTTGATTTTCTGTTTCCTAGTCTTTTGTCCTGTAACATCAAATTTCTCGTACAGGATCATGTTAAACATGGAATCCATACCACAAACTGTGTCTGACTAAATCTACTGATTAGACTCGAAGATGCACCAAGTCGTCACTAGAAGAACTATTCGATGGCCAATCTTGGACCCAATAACAAATGTTTGGTATGTGGACTATACACCTTCAGGCTTTGGATATTCTACAAGCAAACAAGTCTCCATATGGCTGTTTAGCCCAATGCAATAATCTAAAGGTTCTTGTCCGGAGTACTCGTAGGCTGAATTGTCTGACAATGAGACAGCCCTGTTCGGCAGTCTCATGTTTGGTGCAAGAACCTCGAAACCTGAACAAATTAGTCCAGGATCAGGATGTCTGTAACTTGCCTGCAATCCTGCGAAAAGCCACCAGACCTATTTGCCTTTCTTCTCAGAGGAAAGTCACAAAAGGGAATTGTCCTGTTATATTGTGTGAATAATCAAATTATAGTTAAACAGGTTTTAACAGAGCGATCGGAGGTGCCCTGCAAAAAAAAATGTCTGACCATTAATGGAGTTTATGCAGCTCTTAAGAGAATCAATCTTGATGTAGAAATGAAAATCTTTTACCCTTTCTATTGGCATTTACGAAGTTTATAAAAGGCTAAGAGCAGGCCATTTCTTGTTTCAGATGATTAAATTGATTCCTGACATCTGAATAATCACTAGATTCACTACCATTTGCAGGCTAAAACAAAAAACTCCAAAAACTTCCGTTCCTGCACACAAGGGAGTGAGATGAAAAGGGCATTTCATCTTCTTTGGTCCCCGATAAACTGCCAACTCAAGCAACGCACATCACATGCACACCCCAAGACCAAAAACTAACTTATAACCCCATCGTCCTTGTCCTTTTTTGGTTTAGAGAACTCCAAAACCTCGCAGCAACATCACCATCAGCAAAATACAAACATCGCACATGGCGGGTCCATCCACATGAACCTGTCTCACCTCATCTGAAGTATTGTGATAAAACCAAAAACTACATTGCAAGACCCACTATCTCTATCCACAGATTGGAGCCCACAGACAGTGGTAAGTAAACAGTTTTCCATTCTTGGGCAGATTTTCTTGTTATCCAACACTTGCCTCTGAGTCAGCTATATGAACTTCTGAGTAGGATCATGTACATAAGGATTCTCAACTTGATGGACAGGAACAGAAGTACCAACTTTGTTTGGCAATTTCTGGTTAATAGTGATGGTAAGATTCTGACGTGTAAAGTGGAATTTAGCTCCCAACTGAGTTATAGATAATGCATACCAGATAGAATAATAACCTAACAAATAAAGTCATCGCACTAATCTTTTTTTATATTTATAGATCTCTATAATTGACACTTGCAAGAACTTGTCTTATCGCGACTTGAACGTTCAATCTCTGTAATCACTCCACTAGCTGCAATAGTCTTGTTGTAATAAAAGTGCAAGTAAATGGTCCCAACTGCTGGTTTAGCCGGTTTGCACCCCCACTCGCAGGCACAGCTGTGAGCCATCTTTGTCATCTTTCTTCTTTGGTTGGGCTGCTCTTTGCTTTTTCGTAGATGAAGGTGGGCTCTTTGTGGGTGCCACAAGAAAAGAGGGTATAAGAGGGTAAATTTCCTCTTTCCAATAATTTGAGATGGTTCTGTTAGACTGTTACGAAATGCCATATCTCGAAATGCCACATCTCCTGAACTTATCTTCTTTCCTCTTTTTTTTCCTTGCTTAAGACTTGAAACTAGTGATCTTCAAACTTCTAGCAGCTGCTCTTATCCTGACTCGGATTGAAAGCCCTGCGTGTAGATATTTAGGAATTCCTGACAGATACTTATGTTGACATTCACAAAGGTGAGTTAGGAATCCTTCTTCATCTTTGCATAAGTATACGTGTCTGTTATTATCTTCTAATTACGTTTTCAACCATTAACAATAAGAAAACAACTACACATTTAATAATAATTGAAAAAAATTAACCCATCAATTATTTGTCATACTTAAAATTAAATTTATTCTTCTTGTGAGCTTGACGTCCGTATAATAGCAGTCCAGTGACAGTGACCGAAACCCAAACAGATCCTCGCATTCCTCGCATGATCGTCTCTCCTTTTCAAAATCTTATCCTCTCGTAGGAGCAATGCTCTAGGTGAGTGATACGGTTGGTTCTTGATAGGTATGGGCAAATGGGGTCTCATTTCAATGTGTGGGGATCAATTCTATATTATAATTATTGTATTTTAGCTTTCATTATAATGAATTGGTATATGTCTTCTAATAACATCTGTTCTAATTTGTATCGTCATCTAAGACAAAGTGGTTCATTGTCCCACCAAATGAAAGATACTAATTATGCTATTTAATTCAATCCCCAACAGTATTTTTGTCTATAGTAACTGTTGGTTAATGTTGAAAGAAAACAAATGTTAAAGAGTAAAGCACGATAGGATTATGGAGATCCCAAAGTCGATTCATATATTAAGTATTATATTATAAGGGATAAGTTCAATTTTGATTGGTCCCCGTTTATTTCTAAATTTTGGGTCAAAAGTACAAGAAAGGAGAGATAATAGGTATTGTGGAGTGAAATAAGGCTTTAGAGGGTCTAGTTAACATGCCCATTACACTATGTAATTAACTACTATGATATTAAACAAAGCCTTTAAGATAGTTGCTGGTGACCTAATTAATTATAAACAAGACTCGAGTTGGTGACCTAATTAATTATAAACAAGACTCGAGTAGCCAAATGGGTCATTAATATTACAGTATTCTATGTTATCTCTAGAAATAATGGTGCGCAGTGGTCAACTGCCAATCTGTGTGAGCTTCCTTCCCAATTACTGCTGGTGTTTAGTTTCAACTAACGTGAAGAACCAAAGGCAAAGGGGAGCATTGGTATTACCAATCCGCATACTTCTTTTCATTACTCTTAATTTATTGCTAATTCATTAAGAGATAATTCAAAGTTTTCATGTCTCTGTCTTTCTATTCTGTAATTAATATAGCTGCTTTTCAATTTCTCTGTCTATTACCAAAATTTGACTAAGTCCAGCTGTCAATGATTGTTAAGTCGTAGATAATTTATTGTCATTTTGAATTTTGGTTCCTCCTCCAATGCCGAGAGCTTAGGTTTGTCCAGTAAGTGTTCCTTCCTATCAATCAAATCCTTCACCTGCAAAACACTATAAGACAAGACATGGTAAAATCGAAATAAGCAGAAAAAGAAAGGGAAAAACAGAGGAAGGAATGAAGTTATAAAGAAGAAGAGATACTCACAACGTTCAAGTAGACGGCGATACGAATGGACGCATCTCAATACGTAAAAGACGACGAACCCTACACGAACGGAATGAACATAAAACGTTAAAACCAAACCGAAGAGACAACGGAGTGAAAATACAAACCAAACCAGAAATAAGAAACTGGAATGGTTTTGGAATGAACAAAGATTCTTTAATTTTCAATTTTAATGTTTTTTATTTGAGGTTGAATGAAATGAAGCAAAATTTTTGATGTATGTGATTGGAAAATTGGATTTAATCCTGAAGGCTCCTCAAAAAGCCATTAACGGCGCCAACTTGATTTTATAGATATTATGTATATATACAGCGAAAAAAAAAAGGTTCTATGGGCGTGTCCGTCAAGGTCCTCCTGTTATTGGATTCTTCGGATAGCAACAAAAACAACTGTCCGTCCCGAATCTCACGCGCCACCTCCGCCTCTCAGATCTGACACCTTCTAGCCGAAATCCGGGGCCCTCCGTCACCTGAGATTAATGAAATAGAAGTTTACCGAGGAAAGCACCGGAATTACGAATCTTCCGCCTTGGACATGTTCGACAACCGACTCGGTCGTGGCTGGAAGTCGGCACGTCGGCGCTGCTGGTGAGAAGACGGCCGAATCAACGCCGATAAAGCTCTCTTCACCAAATCTCCTTCCACGCCGCCGATCCTCACCAGCGAGTTCGTCATCGCTGATCTACGCGCATTCAGACGGTTGCTCGGCGCGTAGCTCACGCCGTGTGGAGAGTTAAAGCCTTTGTGAAGGCTGCACCGAAACGAACCTGGATGCGTCGTAGGAGAGCACAAGCAGGTCCTCTTAGGAGCACTCTGCTTCCTCACTACCTGCGGACGGCTGCGGGAGGGACTGACGCTGGAAATTGAGCGATTAGGAGAGATCGGACGGTCAAGAGAGAACCGAACGGACCGAGCAGACGGCGTATTTCCGTACATATTGACACGTGGCGGAGAGACGGACCTCTGGTGGTGTTGACTGTGACCAAAGAAGGTGCTTGAACGAGACGAAAAGCTGGAGCTGGAAGAAGCGAACGCAGTCGCCGACGATTGATGATTAGAGAAGCCGAACCTGCCGGACGGCGACAGTGAGCGCATCACCGGTCCGTTCGAGGACCTTCTAGAAGACCCCACAGTTGCTGCAGCCATCCTTGATTTTGAGGGATTGCGGTAGAACGAGAGAGAGCGAGAGAGAAATGGAAATGATTCTAGAGAGGGAGAGAAAGAAAAAGGCTACTTTTTCTTTTTATTCTAATAAGCCGTGTTTGGCTGGTTAATTCGGCAAACCCAGCTTAACTCGAGCTATGTATTTATAGGGATTGAGGGAGGGAGAAGAGTAATGACGTGGACAGAGTCATCTCGTGATATTTTGCTGGGATCTCGGTATATGACATTTTAGTTTTATTTGTTGCTCTTTTGCCCTTAAAAATCTTTCAATTTGCGAAACCCGAGAAGTTCTTGCAAATACTTTATATTTATTTCTTTTTACAGCTGCTACAACATTCCTCAATAAAATATTCAACAAGATTTTTAACATTTTATTCAAATTGATCCCAAATAATGGAAAATTAAATAAAAACAAAAAGTATAAAATGGAAAATAATATGTAATTGGGCAAGTACAATAATTATATTCCCTATCTTGTACTGATCGCCAGTTGTCCTTATTATTCCATCCCATGGATTAAATTAAAAAACATGTCTAATACGGAAAAGGAAAATTAATAAATAAAAACAGAAATGAAAAAATCTGAAAGAAGAGGGACGAGGATGCGAAAAAAAGAGAAGAGGAGGGAAACGTTGTAAATAAATCAAAGGTAGGCGATATGGTTGGGGGTTAGTTAATTGGATCGGACGGTTTTGGACAGAAGCTATGGGCTGAAGGGAGAGTGGGGTAATTGACAAAAACGCCCTTATCTCATTCCACTGTAACACTGACAACTATTCTGTAGATGGAATCTTGTTTTGGAGCAATCTATGTGTGTGTTGGCTTGGTTTGTTGGTAAATCCTGTGGGCTCTTGTTTAGTTCCGGTTAGATACTGTTGAGTTACGGCATAAATAAAGTTATGATGTGACTGTTTCACATCGCAACTCTAATTTTTTTACGGTTTTATTTTTTTACATCAAATATTTTTAAAATTTACCGATTTATTGTAATAATATTTGTAACATTTATACTACTTATTCTATGTTTAAATTATTTTAAAATTTTGAAATTATTTGCATTTGGGTCATTACTCGTGATTTAGAATTTATGTATTTTGAATGATGATATTAGTAAGGCTTCAATATGATCACATTAATTTAAATTTTATATGATTCGCAAACATCATAAAATCAGTTTGGAAATGTTGAAAAGTCAATTTTCAAGAGTTGCTTGCTGCTTTGTCGTTTGTTAATGGAGAGGGTGAATTTTCAAGAGTCGTTGATAAAGTCCATTCAATTGTTTTGTTTATAGTATTAATCAAGTTACTTAATTCTAGAAGGGTTTAAAAATCTATTCAAAAAATTGGTAACTATAATTACTATATTTTGAATAGAATACATTTTTATTACATGGAATAATATATAAATTACGTATTTTACAAAATTTATTTTAAAAAATTAAAATAATAATTTTAAATAACAATAACCATACACAGGTGAAGTCTCAGGATTTAGAGAAGTTCAATAATATGTAATCTTACCGATAATTAATAGAGCGATTGTTTCTAAATAATTTTTTCAAAAATAATTAATAATAAATTGTATACCTAGCATAAATAAAATTATAAAAAATTATTGTTAAAATTATTTAATAAAAAGAATCTTCCTTGACAAAACCTATGTAGGACGATGGCCTCTTGACCTTTCCCATTGACCGGACGGTGGTGCCTCAGACCTCGCCGACGACAGAGACCGGCGCAACCTTGAATTGGCCAAAGAGACGCTACAAAGGTTACCTTACAAAGCAGTAGCTTGTATTCCTTAGACTAATCATATGAACCTTTAACGTAAGGCATAGTTGGTCCGATCAATTAGACCATGAAATGATGTTTAGCTAATCTCCACCTGTAAGAGGATAACCATAACCGACATAAACTCCTCGTAATTATGGTAATTCTGAAAGTGGCGGTCTACTCTCTACTTTGGATACAGCTTGCTGAAAACCTTATGTCGTCATCTAGATAGGGATGTGGCCTATTGAAGCTGAACTTGCACCCAATTTTCCAAAGATAAATTTGGGACCCGCAACTTGTCTTTTTAGTTGTTTTAAAATCAAATGTAGAAAGACTTGCTTTTTCCAAAAAAACAAATTTGAAATTTAGAAGAAATTAGAAAAAAAAAACTAAAATTTAACTTGGTGCTTAAATGGAATGCATGTCTTCTTTAAATTCTACAAACCGACCCTAACTTAATTATTGTAGTGTTATGTTTAATTACTCTGCTTTAAATACTAAAATCTAGTTTAGAAGGCAATGTTAGATATTTTTGACTTTTTCTACAATATTTAATTATATTTTTAATTTTTCAATAACTTATCGATTAAGTTACATAACTTGATTCAGATAAAGATAATAAAGTGGTCCAATAAATGATCTAAAACAATGGGTCAAAGTCTATGTAAAAAATAGATCCCGATCAGTATGATAAGGCTTATATCAGACCTGTGATGGAGAAGCCCGATATGAAAGTTATATATAAAGGTTAAGGTTTCCTGCAATTGCTCATATTAATCGTAGGCATAAGGATTCTGTGACTCGTTAAGAGAGCTTATACTTTGAGAAAATTGTAGAAAGATGTTGATCATACTCCGGTGAGGAGTTATTGTGAAAACAACGATAAATTCTCGCTCGTTTTAGCTTCGAAAAGCTCGTTTGAAGTTGTGGAACCGAAATCAAGTATTTTCTGCATTTCTTCGTTTCTTGCCCTTTCATGTTCAATCCAGAAAACGTAACTAAGGTATCGTTACGTATTACAGATAAATGACCTAATTCAATTAAAATAATGTTCTAATTTCAAATATTATTATTATTATAAAAAATAGTTACTTTAAAATACACTTATAAGAAGAGTGAATTGAAAATTTAAATTTTAAAATTATTAATTAAAATTAATCTTATTCAATTTAAAAGTTTTAAAATTGAATTTTTATATAATGTAAACACAATTTTTTACATGTGTATGATAATAAAATGCATATGAGATTTTGATTGAGTATATAATTAATTGATCTCTACATTTTTATATTTAATAAAAATAGCTTCCCTAATCTTCTCAATTTACAACTCAAGTTGCAATTAGAAAAACTAACAGTCCTCCAATCCTCCGGCAATTTGCCCTAAAATGGCTCTTTCTTTGTTGTCATGTCTAGTCATGAGGAACCAGAGAACCTCAATGAGTCAAAATTTTGCTGACAGAGAATATCACATCAATCTCGACCCATTCCACGTTTCCACCGGTTCCCTTCAATCTTTAGAATATTCCGAAACTCCTTTATTGCTCGCAAACAAAATTGACACGTATCGTCCATGTGTTCCCCCAAACTTGAGAGAAAATGGTATCCACAAATTGATCCCTTCCTCTTTATAAATTATTTGACGTTATGATATGCCGCCTAATTTTTCATTCATATTATAAAATATCATACGCAACTAATAAACGTGTTGGGCACACAGTTTTGGTTATGGAATCAACCCACAAGCCATCAGACCTTTTCGTCTTTTCGTAAAACAACTCTTAACAGTGTCTGTCTTCTGCCATTTTTGTTCCAACAGTTTATTGAGATTTGACAACTTTATTACAAGGGTATGGA
>JAOQMQ010000007.1:23762468-23772520 GCA_027563845.1 Erythroxylum subrotundum
TGCTGCAGAAGGAAGCAACCAAATTGGAACCAGTTATCCTTCCAACATTTGCATGCATTGACTAGTTTATAAGAATTTCACAGAATGAACAATTACGTTTTTTGATTTGGTTTCATTAACAGTCTCTGAACCCTTTTTTATCGTCTGCAGATAGTAAAGTTTCAACAAGGGGTGGTTTTGTTCAAACTCTACCAAAAGCCTTTCAACTTAAGAATTTCAGAATTTCAATGGCTGATTTGTCAACTTATTTATTTAAAACGTTTTACAGATTATTATATGTATTATGATAATTTATCAAATATACATTTGAAAAAGTAATTATTATAGATTTATTAAAAACTTACGAGTAGAGTTATGAAATAAGTTATATGCAAAAATATGATTCATAATTCATTGCCTTTAGATCTGATTTCTCCGTAAGTCCTCTCAAAACCTTCGTTGGCATCAGAGGAAGGTTGGCAAAGTTCGATAAATGGGCGATTCATGGTGTGACTCAGTGACTTCACATAAGCTATCGATTAAGGGAGAGCTAGTCTAATATGGATCTTCTACCTATTTATGAGCCCCTAACTCATTATCTTAAGGTTTTGAATTGATATATAACATCCTAGTTTTTATACTCACTCACTTAAATCCGGTCCAATTATCTCTCTAAGCCCCCTTAAAACCCTTCAACCCTTCTACTTCCATAACCAATTACCACAGCTACGCTGAAGCGTTGTCAAGCAACAATTAGTGGCCATGATGATGATGAGTTGCTGACAACCCCATGATTTAAGGCTCTACCGTTGCTGAGGCCTGGGAGGAATTTGCTTTCATTGTTATCAAATGGCCCCATAAACACAACCCCCTTCTTTAGAACTGCAATTTCTATTAGAATTACTTTTAAAGCTCTTCGGATACTCTTTTTTTTTTTTTCTTTTCATTCATTGGTCTCTCTGGTTTCTCATTGTCCTGCCCTCATCATCAGTGCTTGGAATTTTCTTTATAGCTTAAACTCTGCCCTCAACTCACGGTTACATTTTTCTAAACGGACACGAAAAGACCATTTCTTTTAAACGAAGTTTCGTAAGCAATAACGAGTAGGATATGTGTGCACTACGCAGGATCAGTTCCTCACGGAAGATGAAACGAAAGACACGAAAAGATCGTCATCTGATACCAAGACCAGACGTCAAGACCTTTTTTTTTTTTCTGTATTTTTCCGTAATGAAACAGAGAAGAACACGAAAAGAATAGACCAAAGCTAACACCCAGATTAGATATATACATCCATCTATCTTTTGAAAGTTCGAGGATTGAATTTTTCGAGCATGTATTTGCAATATTATGACCTCTAATACATAAAAAGATTGGATCTTTCACAATTGCAGAAGTAACATTGGTAGCATCAAACTCCAGATTTATTTGAATCCGAACAAAGTTTTCCATCACCAGATCATCATACAAATTCAGAACTTCCGCAGAATAATCAAATCCCAGTTCCTTACTCATTTCATTAATCTCATATAAATGCAAAATCTACATCGATACTATTCATACGTTCTCCTCATATATACATGTAAACTACTGCAGAAACTTTTTCTCTAATAAGCAAAGCCGACTACATAAGCTATAAACTTGATCCTACGAATGATCAAGAGACTACAACCCCATCTCTATTTCCCTCCATTAAACAAAACCTGGAAGGCCTAGGCTGAAAATTCCTTCTCCTGCCAAGGTCATGACTTGATGGTTTGATGACCTGCAGAAGGATGGCCCTGAAAGAATTTACCTTTTCAAGGGCAGCCAGTTCCCTCTTGTTCGATGGCAAGTGGACCTTGAATCGACCGGGAAACCTCCGAAGATTCCTGTGCAGACTGCACCTGAACGATCCAGGATGTGTGGTCGGCGAACAGAGACAAGTCCTGGCTTGGTGTTGTGCGTTCGAGTTTGAATTGGAAAGTGGATTCCTAGAAGCCATTGGCATAAACAAAGTTTAGGATGCTCTTGAGAGATTTTCTATCTTTTGACGCAAACTCATGACAGGTTTCGCGTGTAGGCGTTTTATAGTGTTCATGGACATTTTGGACCTTGAGTTTGATACAATTTATCAACATAATTACATCCTATAAATGCAACTGGTCAAGCGTGAATCTTTCATTTAGGCCGATTCATTGGAAAATCTAGTTATAACTAAAAGGACAGCTGGGCACATCAGTCAAATTATGTTGAAATTTTGGCTAATTAACATTTTTCTACTTAAACACAATGTTGAAGGTAAATATTATCTAAAAATTTTATTTTTAAGTCTATGAAGCTCCACGGAAGTCCTTATTTTAGGAAACATCACAAAACGAGGACACGTAGAAGACAGAAATCTTAAAAACACGGGTATTAACCGGATCTGATAAAGACTGCTCATCCAATACATAGCCAGCCATACACTAGGGGTTCAATTCAAACCCAACTGGTCACATGAGCTGAGTTGGTCATGCTCATGGACGTGGTCGTAGACAAGCTTCAATTTGTCTGGTTCTGAACTATGTTGCCACTAGTGGGTTACTCTTTCTACACAGTTAAGTGAACATCTGTACGTATGGGACAAGAAGGGTAGGAAGTTGCTCAGAAGTTGCAGCGATGTTGATTGAAAGCTATTAAATTCGAAATATTTCTTTTCAAGGCGTTCCATTGATGGAAGATCGAGTTCCAACTCCTTAACATTGAAGCAAATCGTTTTATCTTCACCTTAATATGTTAAAACAAAAACTAGACAACATATTCCTTAATAATTTATAAATAAATAGCAATCAAATGAGTCTCCTTACAACGTTTTCCGGGTTTGTCACGAGATTTCTGAGTACAGATGTTCTGATGGTACGAAGGCTAAGAATTAGCATAATTTACAAAGAAAAAAAAGGAATAACAAACATATGCTGCCTAAGGTATTTACTAGAACCAGGAGATAATCCTTGAAATGATCTCTCTTCACCAGTCTTTTGTGCTCACTCCATAAACTGCTTAGTATATACTCGGTGCCTTCGCTCTCTTGCATAGATTACCCAGAAGATCAAAGACAGCATTACAGCAGCTGATACCATGACTAGTCCTATGTAGATCCATTCGGTATATCGCCTCAGTTTTGGGCAGTACGAGTTGGTGATGTCTGTGAATGTCTGTCTGACAAATGCACAGTCTTGCAAATCTACCAAGAACGGACCATATCGGTATAAGCCATAACTTATGTTCACTGCAGATGCCATCTGATTATACACGTCTGGAGTAAGACGACCAGTTGTCGTACATTTCCCAGATGCTGAAACCTGACAAATGTAACCCTTCCATGCCTGATTGATTGAGATGGAATTGAGAGGGTGAGTTAGCTTGTCTTCCAAATGCAAGAAAGAGAGCAGGAATAGATATGCTAATGTATTTACTTACCTGAGATGCATTGCTCAAGTGAACTTCACCAGCAGCACATTGTCGATCAGTAAGGTCCTGATTGAAAGGGTTACAAAGAGAAGGCACAAGGGGACCAGATTGATTATAGTTTACCGGCGGTCCAACTACAGGCGGGAAATTTCTGTTGGTGATATTGGTGATGATCCCATCAACCACACCCACAAGTTGGAATGATACTAACTTGGTCCTCAACAAGGTTTCTTGAGCAGTGGCATTGTCTACACACGGAATTATATCATCCATGGCCGTTTTCGCAGTCGGGTTCTGGACCCATTCGTCCATTGCAACACAGGTATCTGCAACCACACTGGCATGTACAAACAAACATTTATTCTCATTTCAGAAAGTTTCAGATCCAATGGTTTAAACCATCACCTACAAACATTCCAAATGCCTGCATATCATAGTGTACAATTAGAGAAAGACAAAAGGAATGCTATTATTTTCAGATAGCCAATTGGCTTGTTTATGACATTGTTTGACCATAATAAATAAAAACAAAAGCAGGCCAATGTTCACAACTCATTAGCTTTGGCCTCTTTTCTGAACAAGCTCTGAACAAGGTCAGATCAGCATTCCAAGCTCAGAAGTGAAAGATAGGCAAATATTTTAATATCTGAACAAGGTCTAAAAAATCTTAAGGTATATTTGAAAATGCAGGTCCATAATTAAATAAATGCTATGAATTCTATACCCACAAAGACAGAAAATAAGAACTTACTTGTGGAGTACAAGAAATACACCACATAAGATGAATGTACCCGCAACAAGTATCCATCCCAGGATCACAAGGCTGCAGTTTTATGGTAGTTAAAATAAAATTAGTGCTATTGTTTCTCATTTTAACTTGTTTAACGAAAAAGGGTAAAGAATCATATCACTCACAAGTACACAAGACACTGCATTCCGAGAATGGAGAATACTGCAAAGAATGTCATAGCATTAACAATAAGAGAAGTTTATGATATTAAAAGATTTAGATGTTCCTACACAGAACAAAAAATTGCAGAAAAAAAGAACTTACAAAATCCAAGAAGTGCTAATCCAAGCATCACAGCAGCAAGAATGATCAAAGCAACTCGCCTGCAAATACATCAGCATGTGTTGTCATATGCGCAGTCTGAAATACTAAAAGCCAACTAATCCTAGGGATAAATTTGAAAGTTTTTGCTTACACAGTATCTAAAACATCTTGAATGTCTCGTGAATTCTTCTCAGTGCGTGTAGAAAGCGTGTTACTAGAAGAGTTGATCTTCTTCTCTATATCATCAATCATTTTCTGGACATTTGGTGACAGAAAAACTGAATCCACGCCGACATTCTTAGCTGTGGCAAGATAAGCTGACACATTCCTGAGGTTTTCTGCAGTAACATGTGCCTTGCTCACAACATACTCTAATGTACCGGTCGAAATACTGTGAAACTTCCCTTGACCGGAATAAAGAACACCACATCCTACCCTGAAATTGGAAAGGTGACATTATTAAGTTAATGAATCAATCATTCAAACAGACAACGAGAAAGAGATGAAGGGTCAGGAGAGAGATTCATTACATTGCGGCAATCGTGAAGAGAATGAGAAAAATGAGCGAGAGGGCATAGCAGAGTCGAGAATAACCATAAGGCTCTCTTCGACAGCAGCAATAACAGAGACAGATAAGGGATAAGCATAAACCAAAGAGCGCAAACCAAACTGCGGCAATGATAAAGAAGATAGCCCCCGAAAAACCCACAGACTGCAATATTGAAATGGTTATTAGTACAGGAAAGTCTGAATGATCAGAAAATCTGTAGAACAGTTGACAATTATGGAAAGAAACAAATGAAGAACAAAAACCATACTTTCAGAAACAAAGATAAATGCCAATATGTATGGCCTAATTCATCTCGGATTAAAGCTGTAACTATTCACCTTTCTCAGCGATTAAAATGATAATGATAATGGTGATAATAGAACCAAGAGGACAGTACTGTTTAAAGAGGATTTCAAGTACAGCAGAAAACGATCGGGAAAACACGATTACCAACGACCATCAGATGTACAATCTTGGGCCCATTGTACAAAAGGCAATTACTATTCAAAAGAACTAGCGAAAATATGTTCATTGCAAACCTCACCACCCATCCAAAAGAAACAGAGCTAAAAAGGACAAAACTTGTAAACATTCTCCAACCAAAAAGAAGGAAACCCAGCGAAGAAAAATGTTTGAAATTGGATTAAGTTGAAAAAATGTTTCAAACTTACAGCCGCGTAATGTTTATTGCTGATATTGTAGCCACCAGTGTAGAGTTTAAAATCATTTAAAGGGTCTCTCCTCCTTGTTCTCTCTGCAGCCAGTATAAGAGAAGATGAGTTCTCTTCTGCGAGATGCCTCCTTTTGTCCCATGACACCAACGGTTCATTCTCTTTCCCACCAAGGAAGGTCTCTGCAAAACCAGAGAAAGTTTATACACAAAAACACAAATAAAAATCAAAACTTTTCAACATAAACAACTCCTAAGCCACCACGATGAAAAGGGAAAAGATGAAAACTTTACCCGGAAAACGTAGAGTTTGAGGATGAAATGTCGCAGGGGTGGCACGAGTCGGCGTTGCAACGACAAAGAGGAAGAAAATAAAACCAAGAAGAAGAAACTGCAATGGGTTCACCTTGCAACATAACATGGTTGGTGTTTTTTTTGGTTTCTGCAAGTCCTTCCCCTGTTTCTACGCTCTGCCTCAGGTCAGGAGAGAGGAAAAAGGAGATGTGTTCCTATTCTGATACTGTGTTATTATGACGTAGAGATTTTTGCTAATGAGAGAGATTTACTGTTACTGTTAAGAAAGAGATTGATTTTATAAACACGTCCATCGAACTAATGATTTTCTGTTTCTCCTTTATTTTTCACCAAATACAAATACCCTTCATTTTGTTCCTGAATAAATGGAACTTTCGTCTTCCATAGTTTCTTGGTTTTGTTCATTATTCTTTTCGAAACCTTTTGCTCTCTTGAGGTGAATGTAACAGTTGGTGGATTTGTTAAAATGACAGTACTATAACCAACTTGTAGTTTAACCACTTTTACATAGCCTTTTAACCCTATACAACTAAAATTATACTTTAGAATTAAAAGTCAATCTAGAGCTATTGATTAGCTTCCACGTAACTAAATATAGACACCTTCATGGAGTTGGTAAGAAAATCTTCTCAACATGGAAGCCCAGTATGGTTCATTTTTCATAAAAAAAGCTTTCTTTTAAAAATGGATTTGACATATAAACAAGAAAAAGTGAAGTTATAAGCATTAAATACTAGCTTTTATGGCTGCCTAGTATGAAAATATCCGTTTATGTAACTTAAACGACAATGGGGAGTTAATTTATACGGTACCAGGAACAGTATAGCTGTCTTTTGGCCTTTTCTCTATTGGAGTTTTCTATTCTATGGAGTCAGGACCGTACCCACACATATAATACTAATTTTAAGATATGAAATTAACAACTGTAATTCTATTGTTATAAAGAAAATAAAAATACTTATAATGCGTGTAACCGAGGAAGGTTTTGGTCTCAAAAGTCTAAATATTCTCTAATAACACATATTATACCATAGCAAGTTATGATTAATTATGTCTTAATCAATACAGGATTATGGTAATCACCGAGTTGACATTTGTGATTGAGTTTGGTTTGGAAATTGGACGAAGGACAACGCAGAGATATTGCCGCGTCCCAGCTGTTTTTTCATATTAATCAGAAAGTGTTAAACGTTTGGTCTGGTCCATAGTGTCCCCAGGTGTACAAAGAATCCATGGAGATATTGCCGCGTCCCATCTGGTGTTTGCATATTACCCAGAAAGTGTTAACGTTCGGTCTGGTCCACAGTGTCCCCAGGTGTACATTTTGAAACCATACGTGTCTATACCTCCATTTTCACTGTATAATATTATATAGATTCGTCCTTTTGTGGCCAGCTTCCGTTTAGTTTATCATTACAGACTGTCCAGATTTCTTACAAGTTCAGAATGATGCTTTTGGACTTTGGAGAGTTTCATCCCTTTCATCTTCTCCGTGTTAGAAAATTAGGATGATCTCACTTTGGCTTGAAAGTTATAAATCTCTTTTCTAGGCCTCAAATCGAGTTCTAAATAAAATTAATGCGGTTTTAATGCTTTAAATGATTAAATTTAGACTAATTCCGATCGAGCTAAGGCAACCCTTTCGATCTAATTTGTGATCTCTACTTGGCAAATAGTAAAAGATAACATGAACAAATACTCAATCACGGTTCTGATAAAACTTGAGAAGGATTAGCTTACTACTGAAGCAATTTTAAGTTAAATTGCTTCAGTATTAAGTTAGATTTGGTTCTTACCGACCAAAAAGATTCAAACATAAGTTAATGAAATAATCGATAATTGTAAAACTTTTTCCTGTTTCTTAACAAATGAGTCACTTTTTCTTTTTATGTTAAACTTTTCAGTGTCGTAAGCGATGTAATTGCGCTTTCACTAATCCAGTTCAAATCGGATAAACGAGTGACAAAGCTTAATAGTGTTTACTGATATGATAATCTTACTTAAAGAAAGTCAAATTTATCACAATTTCTTGATAGATTTTGTCTTGTCGAAAGGAGAAAGTAAAGTGTTAAGTGGCCTTTTCATCATAATAGCTTAAGCTGTTGTGTGAGGTCAATTTAATTGGTTTTATATATTCACTAACACACCCCCTTAAGTGAAAGCCCTTTGGGCTTGAAACTTGCACATGTTCACTCTACCTTGTGCTGAATAATAGATTAGTGGTAGGATTTGAACTCACGACCATTTGGTCACAAAGGCTCCGATACCATGTTAAGTGACCGTTTCACCACAAGAGCTTAAACTGTTGTATGAGGCTAACTTAATTGGTTTTATATATTCACTAATATAAAGCAAGATGAATTAGTGTATACATTCATTTGTACAATCACCGAGGCAGCGGTTGATTCGTATAGAGAAATGACAATAGGAATAAGAATAAATATAGTAAAAAAAATGTGAATGAATATTATTATTATAATTATGATAGTTGGTTAAGAAAAAAGAATGATTACCATTACCATTGATAGTTGTTGGTTTGTAAAAAATATTGAGAAATAAAAATTAATTATATTTTAATTAATTAATTGATTATAGTTCAATTAATTAATTACAATATATTAATTAATTACAATATTTTAATTAATAAATAAATTATATTTTAAGTAATTATATTGTAAATAAATAAATAATTAATTATAATGTAATTAATTAATTGATTATAATATTTTAATTAATTAATCATAATATTTTAATTAATTATATTGTAATTAAATATATTTTAATTAATTAATTACAATGTTTTAATTAATTAATGAATTATATTTTAATTATTAATTAATTAATAATAATATTAGTTAAATAATACCAAACCTTACTAAACTAAAAAAAAATTAAGCATTACTTTGGGTCATATGATAGAAATAAATAATGTGATAAAGCTACAACATTGATGAACAAAGGATGTCGGAGAAATGACTCACATTCCTCACATAATAGAAATAAATTGAGCAATGTCCAAAAATTAACAATAAAAGTATAAGTCATTTAATCATAACCTCTTACTAAGTTTTATTTTTCATTCCATACCAATTTTTCTCCCCTCGTACTTACCAAACAAGCACACCCTGAAATTATAAGATTGAAATGCTTTGTTAGTATATGTTGGAATTATTAAGTTTTCCATGTACTAACTACATAATACCTCAACAACACCCAGACATATGTTAGAAACAACTAATCCTTCGGATTAAATTGTTTGTGTGGTCGTGGCTAAGTGACTAGCAATTCATATCTTATACGTCATCTCATCCTCAACTTCACTTACTATTATTATCAAAAGCAAATATAAGGTGTTACTTCACGAAACAGAACCATATTAACATATTGTTGCTTTCTTGATCCCAAAAGAATAACACTCTGCTTTTATTACGATTTGAGACAAATTTGGTATCTTTCCCGTTGGCCATGTAGCATGAAAACTGACTTCACCATCTTCTTTTTATTCTGTGGGCCATTTTAGCTGCAGCCCTACAATGCCCTAAAAATAATAATTTAAATTTGAATATTTTATCTTAAATTTATATCTGAATTTGATTTTTAATTTAATTAATAACAAAAATTATCCCAATTTAGTCTAAAATTTACAGGTTAAATTAGACCTAATCTATTTACTTGAGTTTCAGCTCCACCGTCGGCAATCCTTTAAGGAGGTTCATTCCATCAGAAATAGTTTAGGGGGTAGTCTCAATGAGAGAGTTAAACTCTCAATTCAATGAATGGTGGTTGGAGCACTTGTCACCACACTATCTTACATTGTGAAAAGTTCAGTGTGGTGTCTAATGAGTGTACGCAACTGATGTTTATTTACTTATTAGGGTGGAAAAAATAGTTCTTTCACAAAACACCATGTTCTTTGAGATCAAAATCCACATGGGAACGTACGTGTTGGCCTTTGGTTTCATGATTTATGACTTTGATGTTGTCAAGTAATCATTGATATGCTTGAATAGCCATTCACAAGAACGATATCTTATTATCTTTTGCTTTTCAAG
>JAOQMQ010000007.1:23776122-23794734 GCA_027563845.1 Erythroxylum subrotundum
GCAGTAACAACAAGAAATAAGTGTAGGATAATCCAAGTAACAAGAAGTAACAACAAGAAACTAAGTGTTAAAGCGCAAATAATTGCAGTCTTTTGCGACTTCTTTTCAGCGGCTTAATAATGGAATTTGATGCTGGAATTTCCATTTTCCACCACAGATTGGTCATTGGTGTAATTGTCTAATTGGATCCTAAACCTGTATTTATGATGTTCTTAAGCTCACTGTAAGAGTACGTAACTTTTTTTAAACCCACTGATGATATCATATTAGCAAGGGCTTCACATGGGCCAATATAATGTCCAGTCTAATTACTGATCTTATGGAAGATGATCCGACACTGGTTCAGCTTCCATTAGGTCTAGGTCCTTTATTTTCTATTCTTCTGTAAGATCCGATCCTGACCCTAACACTGGTTCAGCTTCCATTAGGTCTAGGTCCTTTATTTTCTATTCTTCTATGCTTCGAATAAGCCCATTTGCCTTGTCAAAATTAACTTACATGATGCCTTCATATTTGTGTTTCTTAGTATATATGGTTGCATAGATGTCCTCTTTTTTATAATAAAAAACAGATAATCTCCAACCATTTGCTAAATAAAAACTTGAGAATAAGTATTAATCTATTAACTATATATTTTAAACAAATTAATATTTAAATTTTATTAAGACAAGATTTGTAATAGTGGAAGGTATAACATATTAGCCTCTAATCTTTTAGGAGTGGTTAAATAAATTCAAACGTAAGAAGAGAAAATTTGAGATTCAACAAATTATTTGAATGAATTATATTAATTAATTTATTTAAAAATATGTAATTTATCAAATTATTTACCTTCTCTACTAAAAATGAAGACCGCAAGTTCTTTTTGCTAGTATATTTATTGTACATATGAAGAAGAAGAGGACATATTCTTGCCACGAAACAGCCATTTACTACACTGAAGAAGTTTCTGGGACACGTAGTACAAGGCGAAATCATTCACACACACACATCAAATAGCAAGTACACTGTACACATGGGATGGGAGTAGGTTTCTTAAATTAATTGCTAAGAAAAAAGAAAAAAAGCAATGTGAAGGCTCTGATCAAGACAAAACCTCTATACACGCTTTAAAACTTTTTTGGTACTTGTAGCCACATTGGTTTTATGCAAATGGGATTGGGACCACTGTTTCATGTTCCTCCTCCATAGTCCATACATAACAACCCGGTTAATTTATTATCGTCATGCTTTTGGTAAGCTCTCCATACATGTAGGTAAGATTAATCCCCACAACTTCACTACAACACTATACATTAATGACTTGCTTCAACTTGGAGATTATTTATCCACATAGAGTTCATTAACTTAGGGTTATAGTACAATTTGACTGGTCAAAAACATTGATTATGTTTTACCTCTCTCTCCCAATCTTCGAGGAGAGACGGTGCTGTGCTGTCTCTCTAATATTGTCTGTAATAGCCGTAGGTAGGAAGCCCTTTTCCATCTCCATCATTACATGTTAGAATTGAAGAACGTAGCTTTGGAACTGATAGTACATTGTAAGTTTTCATTTTTATGTATATTTGTTTATATTTGAGTTGAATGTTATTGAGTTCTAAATGAATGGAATCAAGCTCGATGTTGGCTTTTTTAATTTTTTAATTTTTATGGAAAATGAGCTTTAATTCCTTTATTTTCAGTGTTTTGAGAAAAAAAAAAATTAAATGGGGTAGATATATTAGTATGTATATATGCTTCCTAGAGCATATAAATAAGGAACAAGTAATCCTGCAAACAAATGATACCCTCGACTTGATCAATTATTAATATAACGATGACAAATCCTTAGGAAGATGTACAAAACCATAACTTGGAATTGGGAACCACGTGATGCCATTAAGACAAAACTCCCGACCAAGTGATTAACTAAGTTAAAAACTAGAAGAGAAACAGATTAGAGACGAGAGAAAGAGAGCTTTTTTTTTTTTTTTTTTGAATAGGACCAAACCAGTCAAACTGTAAGAACTACACCAAAAATTGTCTTAGAAGTTTAATTTCTTGTCATCATGATGATCCTAACACATAGGGGATCTCTGAGGAATGCCTTTCCTTCTATTACTCATGCTAGTGGCCATGTCCTCGTCCGAAACCTTACTAGCTGACCTTCCACATACGTATAGTCCGCTTCTCTTCTTTCGTACAATCTCTGTGCACATCAGGCTCATGTTCTCAGAACCTGATGACCCTGACGACCAGCTCATTGGCTCATCGGAGTCTACGATTGTCGAATGAGGGGTGTCGTTGGTTGTTTCATCGTCTCCCATGTCTTGAGGAATCAAGAAGTCAGGACTCAGTGTTAAGGAATTGCATTTCCTTAAGCAAGGAGAGAGGTCCTCGTAATGTTTCAGCACAAAATCCACCTAAATATAATGTGATCACATTATGGTATAAACTTTTGAAAAATTATGATTTTAAAAAAATTAAAATTGGATTAACATAATTAAATGCATGAATTATTTTTTCTTAAGACCAAAATTAACATACACAGAAGTTATATAAATCGATTATATATCACGATCTTGTAATTATACAAGTGCATATTAGTGAATTTATTTACTAATAAATTAAAAAATAGAAATTACGACTCTATTTGAACTTCAACGTGATATTTTTCCTTGCTAAAATCCATAAGTTAAAAAATTGATTACCTTGCACCCTAGAGAGCAATGGATGAATGGTTCTTGCAGGCTCCTGTCACATGATGTGCAGTAGTTTCCTGAACCTTTGAATTGCCTATTCTGAGGTCTTTTCTTGATAAACACCACCTTGGCACTATTTATAGTATAAGCCTGATAAAAATTCAGCTAAAATTAGCTAACGATGACCTGAATTGAATTGGAAAAATGAAGAAAAGTGTCAGCAGAAACAATGAACTTTCTTTTCTAGGCACTTGAACCTGAACGTTTGAGCAGTCTATGAGCTTCTGCAGGTCTTCCAATCGGACCACATCATGATAAACGTAACGACGAACTTGAAGAAGACGATGGAATCGATGAGAAGGGATACAATGAGGGCAGACACTGATGCAGCAATCCAAGCAGCAAACGTTCTTTTCGTTCTTCTTTGCAGTTTCATGATATGAACACCCTACAAAGAACTTCTGTGCGTATAGGGCTTCCAACCATGCAGGTTTCTGAATTCCCTGAGACAAAAAAAGAAAGTATATCAGAACAAGCAACAGTTTCGAATCCTATGCATGATCTGAGAAATCGCAGTCAATAACAATTCAGCTAGGAATTGAGAGGAAACAAGCAACACACACCATGATCACACAAACCAACAAGCAGAACTCCTTGAGCTGGTACGAAGATATATAGTGGAGTATAACAAGAGAGAAAAAGAGAGAGAAGAGTGTGTAGAAGAGATAAGGGTATTTATGGAGGTTCACATGAGACGAAAGGGCATATATTTATTCCTTGAAATGTACACAGCATTTTGTCTACAGTGTGTGTGAGAGTAGGGTTTGGTGTTATATATTAGAGAAAGGCAAATCAAAAGAGTATTTACTAAACAAAGAAAGTAAGATATGAGGAGAACGTGGGCACTGTCTCCCATTGTTTACTATCTCTAATAAACTATATTTTCCTCATCTCCTTGGCTTAAGAGCTCATTTGCTAAACTAACTAGACCCTTCTTGAAAAAGCTGCACTATTTTTTAATTTGCCAAGATTTTTCAATTTTCATTTAGTTGAATTTGAACTGAAATCACTCTTTCGATATATAGTTTATATGAGTGAGTCATATTGTTAGATGAAGTAACACTATCTCAAAGTGGGATTTCATTATTGAATTCCTTTTGAGCGTGTTATTGATTTAAAATTTGTTCGTTTACACTTCTTTTTTTTTGACTAGTCTGGATATTATAATGTATGAACACGTCTAATTAAGTTCATAGCTTAAAGGGTAAAGCAATGTGTTTTGGACCGTAAAATTGCTATATAGTTGGAGGGGAAAGTGAACGTAATACTATGTTTTAAATTTAAGGAGTTTACTTCTATTAATGCATCTTAGTATATAGGCCAAGTCATAAATATAATGTTCTGCCCAATTCACTACAAATATTCGCTTGGACTTTAATGTTTTGATCAGTTGTTAATTTGTTAGGGACAACTTGAGTTTTAAGTTACTGACTTTACGTACAAATTAGAATGACTTGAAGAATTAATCACTGAAGTGTTGGATCTGAATTGATTCAAACAGCATAAGATATTGAATTTAAACCTAGTTGATTTCCCTTTTTTCCATGTCTCAAAGTTTTAGACTAACGAACAAAAAACAATTATGAAAATGTCGGAGTTTAGTTTGTCTTAAGAGTACCAATTTGGTGAAGTAATCAAAAGTCAGACGTTGGTCTGAGCTGGAACTTAGTCACCAAATCTCTCAGGAAAAGAGAGAACACTATCAGGGACAATATATATTACGTAACAGGGCATTGTTCATTGGCTTTGGACCTGGTGGATAGTGGAATAGCAGCATTATTTGAACTAATCACTAAAAAGCTGAAAGAGAAAAACAAGACATGTACGAGGAAACCCGGTATTTGGGGAATCAAACATGGCAACATTGAACCAACCACTCCACTAATGAGAAGCTGAACATTTAACAGCTTAATGTGACAAATCGTTAGACAGACAAGCACAACTCATTAAGCACTAGCTAGTAAGCCTGATGATCTTATTAATTATCCTTTTTTTAAAAACTAGTTTTGAGGAAACCCTTTTGCCGGTAAGCTTTAGCTAAGAGCTTATCTTGGGGTTCGCTAATCTCTCTCAAGCTATCATCTTCATGCCCTAGCCATGTATACTCTTGGCAACCGAATCTTTCGGTCGTCAATCAGGACATGCCATTTAAGAGTACAATGGGCTCTGCTTTTGGTAAAAACATTTTTACCAAAAACCAGGATGTGGGTTGATGACAACTTTTGTTTTCAGCACAAGAATTCAACTCCATTTGCTGCTAAGATGGCTTAGCATGAATTGGTGTCGGACCGCTAGAAATTGAATTTATTGAGATTATGACAAGCGGAGCTGTTGAACTTACCACCGTATAAATATTCAATTTCTCTTCACTTTTTGGCCTTTCTAAAGTTGGAATACCATGTCTTGTGGACATATTCTTCTAGGTGAAAGTACCCTCCAGGACAATAGCTACCCTTTTGAAGTTAAAAAGCTTAGAGAATTATATTATAATATGAGACTGTTACCTTTCATCCATTTGAATCTTGATCTCGGTGGACTAGAACTTTCGCCTATGGAATGAGATTTAAATTTTGTTTTGATGATAGAGGAGTGGACCATTTTGAACCCTTCCCTATAAGTTACTAGATGAAATTGAATTTAGATATTGGAGGTCTATCTATGAAAGCAATGCGTGTTTTTGGATTTGTCTGTACAGAAGATAGTGAGAAATGGGAGGAGAAAGAGTTTTTGAAAGACTTCAATTGAACGCTAATTAAGTAAAATACATATTTCGAGATAAGTTATTCAAAATAATTTAAGCCAGACGAAAGGCTTAATCCAAGAAATCCTTGAGGTTCCTTAAGGAAGAAATGAAATTATGGAGACAAACACCATTTAAATACGAATCAAAACAGAGAATTTCTGAAAAATTTACCATTTGCTTGTTCCAATGTCAGCTAGAATCGACATTTCCTTGTATCAAAACAGGGAATTCAACATATAATAAATCTCCTTAATCATAACAACTATTAACAACTGACAAGAATAGATTGAAATGCACGTGAATCTTACTAATCAAAACTAGTTTAGCAAAGATATCTCATGGCTTCTCAGGCAAAAAGGTAAACAGAACAACAGAAGAGAAAAAAGCACATAAAAGAATAGAGATAAAGGTTCCATTTTGCCGCCCAACCCATGTGGCAAGGAAAGCAAAAAACCTCATGTGCAAGTACAAGGGATCCAATGGCCTCACTCTCTCAAGTATGAACCAAAACGAAGAAGAGGGTGTCTTGGACTAACCAAATATTCCTCTTTTTGTCATTAACACAGTGCATTTTGATGGTTGGTCAAAGGTCAAAGATCCAGAAGTGAACAGAGAGATTATCGAGTGTCCTTTTTAGTGGTAGAAAGTGAGTTGTTCAGAGGAACAAACAGAGGGTGAGTCAGCCAGCGAGCCGCACGAGGGGATCTTAGTGTCCACTTGTGTGTGTTTGTGTGCTTGTAAGTTCACAGCCCACTTTACTCTGTCAAAACAGAGTTTGTTTAATGGCTCTAATGGCCCTAGTGTAAATATTTTTAAGGACTTGGTCATGTGCAGACCCTATACGGTAGATACTTAATATATCATTACTATTACTATCATCATGTGAGTTTATTGATATGGTATAGGCAGTTGTATTAGACTTAAAATGATGGGTAGTGAATCACCGGCCATCATTTTAATGTTGATGGATCACAGTTATGTGTTCCCTTGATCAAAAGGGCTAGCTTGATTTGATTTTAGTGCACAATCCCACCAGATGTTTTATGGATATGATATATAATTCCTTGTTGGTCCTATCATGGAAGTAGTCTAGATTTTTTCCCATCACAAGTTGAACAGAATAACCAGTTCACGTATAGTTGCAGATTGCAGACATAATTGACCAGAGAACATGGAAGCCAAAACAAGAATAGTGCAAGTAATGTTGGTCACCGGTTCTACACATTTAAAGAACGATTATGATGATTATTAATCAGAATAAAAAACTATCAGATCATTCTTAAAAAAACAACCAAAAAATCAGCAAGGAATATGATAAAGACCAACTGTAAAGAGTGAGGTCTTTCTGACAAACTAAGCCTCAAGGCTTCTGAGCAGAGTACATGATGAAGGCTTGCTGAATTTTGCTTGCGTAGTTGGTAAAGCCACATGATGTGCACAAATCCTCAATCTCCTCTTCTGTGAAATAGTTATAGTACCGAATGATTCTCTGTCCATAATGGTTAAGCAGTGGTTAGTGCTGATAGAAATCTCAAGAAGTTCTTTTAACACAATGAAACGGTGGATGAAATTTGCCCATGAGTAAATAAAACCAAAAAAAGCTTAGCAATGATGTGAACAAACTAAAAAAAAGCTTAGAACCGACAAGTATCCCAATTCTAAACAAATAACCTCTAGAATGGCTCTATATTGGCTGATACAGATTACCTAAAAGGCTGTCCTTTTTCCAATATATTAAGGGTGGAGATAAGATGTTAACTAGATCAAACTTCTTATCTCCAAAGAGCTTCCACAATACATAACCTTGACAATACATATTACTATCAATATAAACACAAATCAATCTTCATAAAATGGGTTTGATTCATTTCATTTAGTAAGGGGAATTTCGTGAAGAATAGAGGAATTCTAAGACATACCTAGAAACAAAAAGTGGAGTCAGCTTCTCTAGAAAAGAAAATCTGTTACTTAATTCTGAACTTCAGAGCATCTAACTTACTATTGCATGATAAGCCTTTAAGTCTTCTTCTTATGAAATTGATAGAATTTCAAGTTCAGGCATGGTAATATATTAATATAGGAAAAAACATGTGAATATACTTCACAAGGATGGTTACCTGACGGAATGGTTGTATGATCCAAGGACTGTTCAAATTAGTTCGAAGGAAAGTGGTTCCAACAAAGACTCCGCCACTTCGCAATACCCGACAGATTTCAGCAACCTGACATGGCAACATAGAGCTACTTGATGAACTTGTGAAATGGTTTTAGAGTCATCAGATAGGGAAAAAAGCAGTCTTAGATGTAAAAATCCTGTGCTGAATCTGATATTTAATGCTTGAGAGAACAGAATGTTACATAATAGTTCCATCTGGTTCACCTAACTAAGACTAAAACCACATTGGAGATTCATCTAGTTAATTGTGTCATACTATAGGCTTCGACAGCTACAGGTTTCTTCATCCCTTGAAGGCTTCGTTCCGTAGAAACCTTCCTCCCTTGAAGGTTTCGTTCTGTAGAAACCATGACACAAGTATATTTCCAGGCCAACATAACAGATCAAAGTTTTCTTAGTAATGATACTCACATTTCCGTTAGTAGAACTCAATCTACTTGTTAGAATTATCTTTGAGACTTTGATATAGTAAACTATCTTCACTCTACTAATCATAATGATCCCTAAAAAATTTAACAGGAAGAGAGAAAGCAGACAATTGAGTTGCTGGCAGGGAAAAAAGAAATGTAGTGACAATCCCATAGTTATACCTGATCAAGCAACTTCTCGAGTATTTCATAATTGGTCATTTAACAACTACATGGAAGACAACTAGCATCTACTGAAATCAGGTATAAGAGCATGAATTTTGCAAGTGATTGGAAATTACAACTCTAGCAAAAGTTTGAATGTTAGAGAAAGATCAAGTCAACACCAGAAAAACACATCAAAAAGACATATCAGTTTAAACAAGGTGGACAAATGCATCAAATTTGTAATTTTTAAGAAATTCTTTGAGACCTGACTGATCTTACAGAACTGAAAAACCATCCCATTTGAAGAACATTCAAGGAATAAGGATCACTTACAGCGTTTGAAGGAGCTGGCCAGCAATGCAAGGCTGCACCAGCATGAACAGCATCAACTGAACCTGAAGGGAATGGCAGTCTTGAAACATCTGCCCTCACAAGAGCTAGATTTCTGCACATTCTCCAAACAATGTAAGTTCTAGTTTATTTCAGACAAGTACTATGATGTATATTATCTCACACAACTTATAGGTGAATTTGCAAATGTTAGTGGGACAAGAAAAGCTTACGCAGTTGACAGAGTACCGTCTTGCATAATGAAATCATAACATTGACGAAGCATGTTTTCAGAAAAATCAAGTGCAATAACTTTTGAATACGAGCCAGATTTGGCAAATTTTCTGGAGAACAAACCACTGCCACAACTCACATCTACAAGAAGACCACCTTCTGCAGATTTGAAATACTCTTGTGCCATATTAAACTGCATTAATAGCACAATAAGATAATACATATCATGAATTTGGCATCATGGCGATGAAAAGTTATTCATTCCAGGTGGCCTTACAACTTCAGGAGAAATACTCTTTTGAAGTAGAGGCTCAATAAGATTATTTCTAAAAGAAAGGGTCCCAAATGAACATGTCCATTTTCAATTGCCTTAATGACATCTTCATCAATGGCACCAGGATCATGAGACAAGCAAAGAAGACAAACCTCTTCATCAGGACCAGGAAAGCCACTCAGATTAAAATTTTGACGCCACCCACGTTCATACAAGAATGAAACAAGTGGACTCCTAGAAAATGGAAGGATAAACTGAGTATAAGTGACAATCTACTAAACTATAAAATCTTATACACCCTTCCATGAGAATTCAAAAGGAAATTCACGTGAGAAAGACCCAGCTTTCCTTTAATCAATAGAAACTAGAACGTGCAAACAATTTATTAAACGCCAACAGACAGATGTCTCAACGCTCAAGTGAAAAGGCATTCGTACCTGAAAAGTTCTGTTCTACCAGGTTTGACTTCTGTGTAATTTTTCATTCCCGCCGTAATAGTAAGATCTAAATACTTTTCTTTGCTGGAGTAGGTTTTATTGCACTTTTCACACTTAAACCCAGACCTGTAAATTGCTGACCTGCAAATTCTACTTATTAAACCATAGCCTAAAGGAAAACAGAAAAGACACTTAACCCGTATGCATCGTAACTTACAAGTTAAAACCTGGAGGACCCTTTCTTATCAGAGGTTCATAACATACTGGACATGCAAATGGATCAACCTCCAATGTTTGATTCTGCTGCTGTGTGCTCAATCGCTAAAATGGCAATTCATTATAATTCATAGTACACCAAATGATCAGAAGATGCATTATAATGAAGGAATATATTTTCTTGGAAAAAATGGTCTCAACCCAAAAAATAAGCCAATCAAACTAATCAAACCAGAAACAAATTCTTCTCTGATGATTTACCTAGCAAAGCATATAATTTGAGTATGAGAATTTATGAAACCTAGTATCTTCAATACTTGCATTCACCAGGTAGCAGAAAAAAGTAGTGAATAAAGCATTCAATCGCTCAGTCAAAAATTGATTTCACAGAAAGCATTTTTTTTTTTTTGAAAACATTTCACAGAAAGCATTAAGAGTGACTAAATAACCACACAAAAAAAAAAGAAATTTGAGCGCCCAAGTATAAGCAGTCAATTGGACAAATAACTATTTTCTTGAATCATCAAACTGTTCTGACGTTCTAATTCCAAAAAAAACCCAAAATTTTAAAATCAGAGAAGGAACTACCTCCAATCTTATGAAAAAAATTACAATGCTTTAGCAACTTAGGTCCTTAATTGAAGCTCCTACCTTTCCTCGCATTTTCCTTTAAGAGCTTATTCAACCAAATCTTCAAAACCAATGTCAAATTCACTGAACACTTTCGTTTTCTCAAAAAAACACCAAATTTTACACCATAACTTCTCCATAACCAGAACATGAAAACATAAATTTCCCCAGAACTTGTAATCAACTAAACATTCCCAAAAGCTATCAAAACTCAACCAAAACCCAGCACACACACCGAACCAAGGAAAGACATAGAAAACCAACGAAACCATCAAAGAGGGTAAGTGGATTAGTTACAGGTTCCAGAGCAACAGCAGAGGAGGCGCGAATAGTGAACCTGAGAGAGGAGTATCGGAGACGTGGTCGGAGAACCCGGAAAGTATAATTAGAATGAGAAAATTTCGGGCATAAAGTTTGGTGAAGAGAGGTAGAAGTAAACGAAGAAGAAGAAGAAGCGATCGCCATCGGAGACTGGTTCGTTTCAGAAGCTTCTCAGACACTGTTCAGTTTGCTAAAAAGCTCTTATCTTCAGTCCTGTCTATGGTTCGTTGGAAGTGGCCGTTAATCTGTATGTCCGGTTAGTTTTTGTCTGAATTTCTATGCGGAAATGGCAGGACCACGTTCGTAGAAACGTATCCTCAAATTTTGATCCAAAATATACATTTTTTGAAATAAAGTTTTCCAAACTTCTGGCTTGTTCTTGAAAAACCTTATAATTTAATATTATATAAAAGAGATTTCATATTTTATTAAATAAGCATACTTATTATATTATTATTTTTCTGTCAATTAAAATTTTATCTTAAAAATTTCTTTATTTGTTGATGCGTTTTGCACTTTCTAAATTATAATCTGTTACAAATCACTAAACTCATACTATCTCAATAAAAAATTGAATCGTGTAGTTAGATATAATATGTTTACTTTAATTAAGTGGTTGTAAAATTAATTAATTTAATTTTAATAATTCATGAAATTCTAATTGTATTAAAAAAACTAATAAAATTTAAATTTTTTTAGTCAAATATTTGTGAATTTTTTAAAAATTTAAATCAATTTGAAGTAAGCTAAGGATAATTATTAAATATAATTTAAAATAATAATCATCGAATTAATTGAAACTAGTATTCTATAGTGATAAATTAGTTCAAGTTTAACTCGGTTTAAAATCAATGGACTTAAATTAATTAATTAAAGTTTAATTTTAATTATTAAAAATTAATAAAACTAGAACTTAATAATTTTTTTATTTACTAATTGAGTGCAACTAAATTAATGGATTAAATTAAAAATAATTAAGATTAAAATTGAATATTTAAACTTGGAGTTTCATAAAAATATGTTGGTTTGTTCCCTCCCTCCTGGACAAAAAAGAAAAAGAAAATCATCATGCTAGCTAAAAGATAAATTAAAAATATCTTTATCACTTGATTTCCGGATTCTAGCCTTCAGATTCCTCTTCAAAGGATATAATAAAGACAAATGGGTTTCAACTAATCAGTGCTCGGAAATGTCAATCTCTTGTGTAGGTGAACAATGTTGGTATTTGAAGACCTTTCGCTCAAGTCCTATATCCACACAAAGAAATGTTTTTACAGCAATGCTCTTAAAGTCAGTTGATAATGAAATATACAATGCAGCAGCCATTGACTTTCTAACAATTGAGTGCAATAGATACAGTATTGCTGACAGATGAAGAAGAAGATTGCATATTTTCTAGCCTACACTCTTTTTTTCTCTCTGATACTGCTCAATATGATCATAGAGAGTCACTGAGATTTGTAACTTCTCATCAGTAGGCATTTAGACTAGCATAATCTCTGGGTCCGTAAAGTAGAAACAAGTCTGCAAAAAAACCCTTTTTTCTTCTGTGATTGTACCCCATATCCTTGCACAATTGATCATTGTTCCATATATGGGTGTTACTTATACAGGCTCTCCTGGATCCACGTGTGTGTTTTCTCATGAAATTTTCCCACGTTGAGACTGTCTTCTCCATCTCGGTTATAGCAGGAAGTTGAAATTTTCCATCAAGGAAGTGTGCTAACCATTGACACCTGATCTCTATGGCGAACAATGTTGACAGACTTTCTGCATATCCTATTACAGCTAGTTGTGGAATCCGAGGATGAATTACTTGTCTGTAGTAACACAGGAAATATAAAGAATCTCAGACATCAAAATTCATCAGGAGCGGAGTTAACTGTGGTAGATCATAGATGACTGACCTGTAAAGAGGAATTATTGAATTGGATAATCCCCCATGTCTAATTGAATCCTGGTAGAACTGGGACTCGAAGATTTCTCTGAGATTTTGATCTCCTCTATATCCGGTGGCGAAAATAACAATGTCTGATACTACTGGCTTGAATTCTCCTTCAACAATCAAACCTTCTTTACAGAATCTGATAGTTTTTGATTTCTTGATGACTATGCTTCCTTCTTCAACTTTCTTATAGAACTTGTCAGGCAGCAGGCATGTCAGACATGCAGAGATGTCTTGGAAAAAGCTGCATTTGGGTATTATTCCATACTTCTTTAGTGGGAATTTCCATCTCAGATAGAACTCAACAAATTTTGAAATCCCCCATTTCTGAAAGAACATACATAGACACAGCAGGTTTGAATTTTCTGAAAAAAATCATGCAGTCTCTGGGAAAGCGAACGGGAACAAGTTCTACAATAGAAAATTACCAGTGGAGCAAGCACGGTGGCCAACAAGTTGAAAAGGAACGTGTCACCAGGCTTATGAATCATTAACTCCGAGAAGCGATTTAAGAACAGAAAACCAACATTAATTCCGCAGATCTTCTCACTTGGGATGAACCAATGACTTGTTCTTTGAATGACTGTGCAGGGGTACTCAACTCCTAATCGGAAAGAAATACCAAACAAGCCAGAAAGATTATACCAGGCTATGGTAGAAAGTGTGTGATGTGAATGGTTAAAAGAACATTGCAAAGATTTTTCTCAATACCATTTGCATTTGCACATTCTGCTGCTATGTCAAGTGCAGATTTTTGTGATCCGATGATTGTAATTCTCCGCTTTCTGATAAATTCTGCAGCACTAAAATCATCCATCTCAGAGTATTCCATTGAATGCATTACCTTGCCATTGAACACTTCTGGGCCATGATTTTGAGGGAACTCCGGGATGTATGGGTGGCTATTGTACAGGCCGATACAAAGAATAACGAACTCAACTTGGTAAACCTGATCAGTTGTATCCATCAGCTCAGAAACCTCTCAGCCATAGATGGGATTGGATATGCTAACATAGTCAAGAATTAGTTCAAACCTCAAGCTGAAACTTCAAGTGTTTAGCTGAATTACCTGTACATTGCAATTTTTGACGTCTTGGACTCTTATGTGCCACTTCCCCTTGGAACCAAAAGGTTTACCAGTTCCACCCCAAAAAAGCCATGTTTGCATCTCTTCAGGGGACTCTCCAATATAATCTATCCCAACAACCTTGGAGTTGAACTTTATGCATGGATAGATGCCAAAATGCCGTGCGTAGGATTCAAAATATTTAATTATATCACTGTGGCTAGGATGTGCATCTTTTACTCTGTCAGGCCAAGGAAAATCAGAAAATTGATATGTTTCCTTGGTATTCTGAAGCTTGGTTGATGCTATGGTGTGATTCCAAATTCCTCCAATGCATTCCTCAGCTTCAAAGATGATTGGATTGAAACCTTTCTTCAGAGTGTTTTTGCAAGCAAGAAGTCCACTCAATCCTGCCCCGATGATTGCCACCCGTTTCTCCATTAAATTACCATGACCAAGCTGCAAAGCCGATCCTGCAGAATGACAATCACATGTATATCAATAAGTTCCTCACAATCCTGAGTTTCTTCGGTAGGTGAGTTTCTTTTTAGTTTTTCATTGTTTATACCAAGTTGGTTTGCATTAGGGAAACAGCAGTTCCATTTCTGTTGACTTTCCATAGTTAAAAAAAAAGTTAAAAAGAATACCAAATTCTTGATCCAAAAGTGCTAATCAAAATTTCAACTGTTGCCCATCTTTACTGATATATATTATATTTACAACTTGGCTGAAAGTATCACTTTTATCTTCTGAAATAAATTCATAACATTAGCTGTGAGCTAGAGCATTTCACTATTTGACAAACTTAAAATTTTTCTACTCTTGTAAACAAATTTATTCATGTATCTGTCAAATTATTTTAACAGAAACTTGTCATGTCTTTTCATTAATATCTCACTAAATTAAATTTCTGAGGATAACTGTTAAATCCCAGGTGAAGGCTTTCTATTACTTAATAAAAGACTAAACCTGGTCACAACCTGCCAGTTCAGGATTGAGGGGTCTACAGAAAATCTTTGCGTTCCTTTAGGAAACATGTTCATCAAGTTTAGCAGCAATGCCTGCTAGTAATGAAGACAACTGGGCACCAATCCCACTTTTAAATACAATTGTTGACTTCTATCTCCTCGAGTTCCTTAATCATGTCTCCCGTTACCTCTTTTTTATTGTCTTTGACCCGTCGCTAAACAATGGTTACGTGGTTAAAATATTGTAGCTTGAGAGCTACAACCATGGGATTTTCGCAGAATTCTAAAGGATCCATCTTTGCCGCTTGCTTCGCCGAAACACATCCTATGGTCAATGATAGATGGTAGGAGGACAGGGCTCTTTTTTTTTTTTTTTTTTAATTTTTACAATCGTCTTGTTTACCATTTGATGTCTCTTTTGGATCTAGAGCTAGCTACCAGACCATATTCTGCCACATCCACCAATGGTAGTTTGTCCCACATTCTGTCACTTTTTGTTTTTGTTTCAGTTTGTATTGCACCTGAGTATTTGTTAGAACAATATACAATTCATTTCTTGAATCTCAATCAACAATTGCTGAAGTCTTTATTTTTTTTTGATGTAATTTTTAATTTTAATTTCGTTTTTAATTTTTATTTTTCTCTTAAATAAAAAGAAAAACCTTTTGGGTTCTTAATATACCATAGTTATATTTTTATTTCTGAAGATAATTATATATTACATAAAACTTAAAGATAAATTATTTTTAATTATTAAATTTATTATATCAATAAAATTATTTTATTTTATTATGATAAATAATTTATAAATTAATAATTATTTTAATATATTTTAATTACTAAATGAAATTTAATTTGAAATTTATATATTTTAAAGATATCTCACATTTAATTATATTTAATCTAATTACAAAAATTAAATAAATTATTCATAATTTGTATTAATAATCAATATATTAAATAATTAAATAATACATATTTAGTTCATAGTAAATCATATTATGAAAAACAAAACAGAAATAGAAAACTATTTTTTATACTTTTCATAAATTTTGAAAATCGGAAGAAGCCAAAACAAAAACAAAAAACTCAAACAAAATTATTTTTACTAAATTTGAGAATAAAATAAAAAAACATAAAACATAATCAAAAATGGAAACACATATTTTGGAAAAAAAAATGCAAAATTTCTTGAACAATTTTTAATTATTCAAGAAACATTTAGATCGTATTTTCTATGGTTTTTGTTATAAATATTTTATATTATTTTATGATATTAAAATTTAAAAGATGATGTATGGTTAGTTGCCCCAAAAATTAAGTTAAGCTACAGAGTTTGAACATCTTTGTACAGGAGATGCTGGCATCGAACAATTTTCAGCGTCTGTTACAACCCCTTTGACTTTCAAGTGGTGACATAATAAAATGAGAAAATAAAATCTTACACTAAAATTGTACACTAGTATAATCCGTTGCAACTGAAGTTCATGTAATAATCTGTAAATTACATTCTCATGATTTTATTACTGGCCACTAGGTAGTGTCTTGCTAGGATCTTACCATCAAAGCAGGCCAAAATGGATAGATGAATCCTGGAAACTAGGCCACAAGAGATAGATAGACTGAGAAAACAGGACAAAACTATACTATTAACCTTTCTGTATGATTGAACAACATCCCAGATAACGAACTCCTTTTCCATGGCTACTACTGTCAAACCGATATTTCCTCATTTCCCTTCGCTGAAACAAAGCATACCCTCCTCCTGTCCAAGGATTTCCTGCAAACCCATCTCAGATTCGGCGGTCAGTTTCCAGTTTTCAGACTTAACTAGACAACGAGGACAAGTTGCTGTCTCAGTTTCTTTCAATCCCTCTGGAAATTTTGACCTCTCTTTAGAGGACTATGAAAATGGTAAATTCCATTCTTTTATCTGATTTATGATCTTCCCTTTGTACTCTCTATTTTTTTAGCTAGAGAACAAATTATCTTTCAATAATTAGAAAAAGAGAGCCTCTAGATGAGGTTGGTAATCCCTAGTACAAGAGGGGTTGGTAATCCCTAGTACAAGAGGGTTAGTGTATCTTTTTTCCTTTCAAAGTCATTGCAGATATGATAGTAGGTTAGTAGCATTCATTAGGCTACGTCGTTAGCTGCTTTTGAGGTTTCTATAAGCTTATAGTTTAAGGTTCTGCTTTCTTTTAGTTCCATCAGTAACATGCAATTTGGGAGTATCCAAGAAGAAGCTATTTTTTGAATAGAAAGCGATGAATTATCTTTTGATAGCTGTCGCAAGAGTTACTACAAAATAATCAGAAAGGGCACTCAGAAGTGCTCATAAGTTTGTCATTAAGCGAATTGCTGTGTTTGACTATAATTTAAGTCCCTATAAGCAGAAAAAATATTTGCAATGATTGCTCTGACCACATTGTTTAATGATCACATGATGAGTATTATATGGAAGCATCCATTATTGTGTGGAGAATGCAAGTAAATTAGTATGCATATGCTCCACGCACTGAACTTTTAATCTGCAGAATTGGTTTTACATCTAATTCTGATCTCCCTTGATTGATAGATGAACCAAATGTTACACCTCCAATGCCTCCAACAGACGGTCGTTACGACATTTTGATCGATAACGACATCATTCGTAGTCTTGACTTATCCCCGTTTAACAAAGTCACAGGGATTACATCACCCTCATTAGGTAAGCTTCATAAGAACAAGTTTATAACTCGACATGGTAGTACTCCCCTAACACAGGTATCTAATAACTTCAATTGTAGCTGAGCCAAAGGAGTTTTTGGAACGAACAATTGGATTCACCATTAACTACACCAGAGAAGATCCATATGATCCTAGGGAGCTATGTGAATTCCCTGATATAAGACTTTGGTTTGTGAGACTTGATGCAACTTATCCTTGGCTACCTGTCTTGTTGGATTGGCGAGCTGGGGAGCTTGCTCGTTATGCGGCAATGTTAGTTCCTCACCAGGTAACAGAGAATGATTGAAACTGCAAAATTTTGGAAGAATGTAATGATGGTCTAAACTTCTGAGTTCTCCTGGCAGATAAACACAAAAATGGGTGTTGTTTTCAACCCTGAGGCATTAGAACTTTTCATCATGAAGAAGGTTTTTGTTGTCTACACTTGGTTGAAGAAACATAATATTCCAAAGCCGAAATTGAAGACTTCTGATATGGCTAGGATGCTTGGATTTGGGATAGGAGATGAGCTATTTGATTTGATTGATCAATCATCTCTTCACGATTGAGGAAGCTCAAAAATTGAAGAAAAGCTTAACAAAAATAAATTGACAGAACAGAAAGGGTAATTTTTATACTGGATTATTACCATAGATTATTTCTTGTCATCTTCTTCCTTTTTCTGTTCTCTTTCTTTTGCTTACAGTTTGCTGCGAAGATTTCTCTAGGTTGAATGAAATGGTAAGAGTAATTATACTGAGTCTAATCAATCAAGCATTGCGAACCTTGCTCCTTGTTAACTTGAAGTTGGAACAAAGGAAACAAGAAACAACTGTAAGGTTCTGTTTTCATATGTAAATACTTGGATTTTGAGTAGGAAGTTACAAGTGCTAATGTAATGAGCAATGTCGTGAATCTCAAGATCATATCCTATCCGAAAGTACTATACGTTAATTGATTATCAGCAGAGCAGATACGGAATACTTGCAGTACCTTTCCAATGAATACTCACAATTCTTAATACATCACAGAGTCAAACGCAGTATGATTTTTTTATCACCTGGCATAAGAATCAACCCATTTTCTAGCCGTTAGAGTTGCTTTGCCATTAGAGATAGAGAACAAGTATTAACCTGACCATCTGAAGTTTCTTTGGTTTCTACCTTCTAATCTCCAGTTTGTCGTTATCAAGCAAACTTGAGCGTACTTTAGACACAGGCTAGCTTAACTTTCAAACTAAAACCATT
>JAOQMQ010000007.1:23796591-23815676 GCA_027563845.1 Erythroxylum subrotundum
TAATTTGATAATAGAAATTGATCCACGTAATCTAAGATTCTAACAAGACATTGCTGATTGATAATTAAAATAAATAAGCTGATTTCGTTTGGAAAAGCAAGATCATGACAGATGCATCTGTCCTTGAAAACCCAGATAGAACATTAGGAAATCCAACTAAATCATCCTTTCCATATGTAGTAGTTCGTGGCAGAATAAAAACTAGGAAAATATCAAGCCCTAGATCTTTGTCTTCCCCATGCACTTAAAAATTGGAAACATGAAAAACATAAATCCTATACACACTTCTTGTCTTATTGTACACCAAAACCACTAAAAGATCAAAGTTCAATGCTTAATTTAAGGATTATGAGTTATTAGAAGACAACAGTACATAGCAGTAAGTAGATGTTGCTATAGTTAACACATTTATGTAGATCCTATAGATAATGCATCTTTTTTTTATATTTAACTCATATTTTAGTATATAAAAAGTTTATTAAAATTTAAATTTTAATGAACACAATGAACTGTCTTCTCTTATTATGTTAATCGATGAATATGACATTTAAGTAGGATAATTTTTCTTATAAATTTAATTTTAAAATTTGATTTTGCAAATAATGTAGAGAATTAAATTAATTAAAGCTTAAAAATAAACTTGAACATGGTTTTTCTGTTTTGTTTTTGTGAAAGCCTACTTGTGAAATACATAATTCAACAAAATCAGCTATAATCTTTCCATCAAAGAAAAGGTTAAGATTAGATTTATCAAGGGTGTCCCGTCTCTTTCAAATTCTGCCATTGCGCAGCCGAGGACATTTAGACAAAAGACAGTTTGCATTAAATAAGTATGATCTGATCGTTCACTCGAAAGGAGACGACGTATGATTAAATCCATAAGATTCGATAAATCGTCCAAGTGAAACAAGCAAGAGGGTGGTTAAGCATAGCCTCTTTTGGCATGTCAAAACGGTAAGTCCCATCAGACGGTGACACAACATTGCTCAAGCTATTACTAGGCTGATGATATGCAATATAGAGCAAGGTCTTGTCAATCACACCCTACAGATTTGGATTACGAAATTCCTGACAATTTCTTTTACATTGATTCGTGATCTTCAGGTGGAACTAAGCAACCAAAGTGCGAAAGTAATTAGTAACCACAAGGCTTAGGCTTTATAAGCCCCAGGCCCCCAGGGCTACAGTCATGACTCGAAGGACCCACTAATCGACTGCTGTAATGAGTCAATGATTAGTCGTTTCCTTAGACAAATGTCGTAAGTTGGCACTTTACACCAGAAAGACAAAAGAGAACACAAGAAAGTGGAAACAAATCCCTACTTAAACTCGTGTTGGGTAATAACTTGTTTGAGGTCCCTCATCCCGCACTTATATTTAAGCAGTCTTTCCTTGAGCTTTCTAAACAATTCAAACTTCATACAGTAAGGGAAGCCAAAGTGTCTAAGCTTACATTCAGCACTTCAACTCAGGAACTCCATAACTCTTTCTAACTCCATTAGCTTATCTCCATATGAAGCATTCTTGGGTTGTCTCTCTTCTACTTTTGTCCTTCATGCTTCATGAGGTCCAAGGTCCGAATGCCATTGTCTTCAATATACTCGTACTTGAGAAATTTGCATTTTTTCATCACTAGGTTCTAACGTTCATGGTTCTTCTTCTTCAGGGATTCGCTTGGAAAAAGGATTCGTGCAAGATCCAAAGGATCAGGTGAATATTGAATCTTTTTAATACTCACCAACACTGAGAAACAGTAAAATTGTGAGAAATTTTGTGTTGGTCTTCTTGTAAACTTAACGAGAAAATGATTGTTGTCATTTGCAGGGGGACAAAAAATCGTTGACGGAAAGAAGTGGTGTTCTTAGGGAGGCTATGCTTTGCAACGGAGATTGTACAGGTACCATGAAGAATAAACCAGTTTCTAGAGTTTCCAGGAAATCATCAGGCAACATTCACCATTGGCTTGACGAAGACTACTACGGACCTAGGAACCACAAGCCTAAACACCATTAGTTCATATCTGTTTCCTCTTATTAGGTTAGTTCAAGAAATAGCTCAGTTAGTAGCTAGCTGTTAGGCTTTAGAAGATACAACTCCATGAATTTGTAATGTTTCTCAATGAGCAATTCTGCTCCTGATGGGAATCTCATCTAACTGTCATCTTTTCAAGATACTGATCAGATCATTTAGTGAATACTTGTAGTTTGAATCGATTTCCAGCATCTACAAGCTAGAAAAACACTAAACAGTGTTATTATCAATTACAGCAATATCCTGAGAAGTTCTTCACATGTACGTATTGTTGCATGAAGAAATACTACCAAATTTCCATAGCTAGGACTGAAATCTTTAAGACCCCCACCTTGTCTTTTCTTGTATAGTTTCACAGAATCAAAAGAACGATGGAAATAAAGCAAATTCCAGGACTTTGAGCAGTCCAACAGATGAAGAAAGTGGTTTGGAATATGAATCAGTCACTGTTAATTCTTCGCTGGTGACATTGATCAACGATCATTATGTGGACATTACGGAGATAGCTGAAATGTTAAGAGAAAACCACCAATAAACTAGTTGTAGTTCCCAGCTATGGGGAAGAACTAGAGAGACAAGATAATGCTTACAATAATGCAACGAAAAGTGAACAGCATTACTGAAATGCTGCAGTTTTTTTAGGATTAGTAAGGATTTGTACATAGGATATATAATTATATTATATATGCATATAACTTTTATAGTATGAGTTTGATTTGTTAAATCACAAGCACTCTGAGGGAGCTGGTTAGGCTTTTATAATCCCATAAGTTAAGAGATAAGCAAATGAAAATATGCTGTTTTTGCATTAAAGCTAATTTATTGATTATTATATGTATCCAATAAATAAAGAAAAAGTAAATACGTATTGTCTTGAATAACTTTAATGTTTAAAATAAATTTAAGGTAAATTATATCATATGAATATGATCATACTCATTACTCCAATATTTATTAATGATAAATAAATGCTTTTGAAGCTTAGATATAATATTTCGGAGATGAATTCAGTGATGTAGAAGGAAAGAAAACGTTGTTTCAATAAGAAGCTTGATGTGTTATATGGTTTTAGAATAAAATTTAGTATAATAAAAAATCATTAATTATATTAAGCGATATCATGGCATTGGTATTACTATAATTTTTAAAAT
Organism: Erythroxylum subrotundum; assembly: GCA_027563845.1. Taxonomy (NCBI): domain Eukaryota; kingdom Viridiplantae; phylum Streptophyta; class Magnoliopsida; order Malpighiales; family Erythroxylaceae; genus Erythroxylum; species Erythroxylum subrotundum. The sequence continues at coordinate 23,799,774 of JAOQMQ010000007.1, forward strand.
ATAAAAATTAAACAAAAATTTTTAGTGTAATTAACTTCATAATTTATTCTAAAAAAATGTTATATAATGAAATAATCAAGGAAAATTTTTAAAAAATAAAATTAAATAAACAAGGAAAAATTTTAAAAAATAAAATTTAAAGTATTTTATAGTGTTTAAAATATAAAGATCTTTAATTAAAAGTTTCTTAAATTATTTTAACAATAATTATTGAATAATTGATTGTTTTGCATTTTAGAAAGACAATCTCATAGAAAAATTAATAATTTGAACAAAATAAAAATTAAAATCATACCACATAAAACATTTTTTAAAAAAGAAAAATAAATAACTAAAAATTCTGTAGCCCAATAAGTTTGGCCCATAAAATGACCCAACACGCTTACAACTGCTAGAGAACAGAAGCTATTGGTCTCTCGTAGTCTCGTGTTCTCTTTTAAGAACCTCTCCGAAAACCCTCCCTCCTTTGTCTCAGTGACCTACGTTTGAATTCTTCTGGTTGCTGTTGCTCACGAGTTGTCAGGTTTGTTCATTTTTACTCTTTTTATTTCGGGTTCTTGTTGGTTTATGTTTTCAGTTAGCTTCCTTTCTCATGGAGTCGTTTACGTTTTGAGTGACGGCCAGAAGCTGGAAATTTAGTAAGGGAAGAAGATTTTAGGATTAGCTAGATGCGTTTGGAGACCCATTTGGCTTTGTTATTCGTCCATGTTGGGAAAATGAAGAAATGGACTGGAAAAATGATTGATTTGTTTGTTTGGTTGATAAAAATTGTGCCTTTTTTCCATGTTGTTTGAAACTAGAAATGGAAAAAATTTAGGGGTTGTTTCGGTAATTAATTCTTGATTTTCTAGCAACTTTGTTGAATTAGTCCCTGTGAAGCTTAAAATACTGATTGTGATTGGTTGCATAATATGGCAGAGACGTAAACATGGATGATAATCTTTATGATGAGTTTGGGAACTACATTGGTCCTGAGATTGAGTCCGACCAAGAGAGTGATGCAGAGGAGGAAGAAGATGAGGACCTGCCTGACAAGCCCCATGAGGAGGAGGCTGTGGCTGATGATGACGGCACAATGCATGCTTCTAATGGGTGGATAACTGCCTCAAACGATGTTGAAATGGACAATCAAATTGTCCTCGCTGAGGACAAGAAGTACTATCCAACTGCAGAAGAGGTTTATGGTGAAGATGTTGAGGCATTGGTCATGGACGAGGATGAGCAGCCCCTTGAACAGCCGATAATTAAACCTGTTAGGAACCTCAAATTTGAGGTTGGGGTTAAGGATTCCTCAACCTATGTTTCCACCCAGTTTCTTGTCGGCCTGATGTCCAATCCCTCTTTGGTTCGCAATGTAGCCCTTGTTGGACACGTGCACCATGGGAAGACACTTTTCATGGATATGCTGGTTGAGCAAACACATCATATGCCTACATTTGATGCAAACAGTGAGAAGCATATGAGGTACACAGATACAAGGATTGACGAGCAAGAAAGAAGAATATCTATCAAGGCAGTTCCAATGTCACTTGTTCTTGAAGATAGCAATTCAAAATCATACCTGTGTAATATCATGGATACCCCTGGTCATGTCAACTTCTCTGATGAAATGACGGCTGCTCTCAGGCTTTCTGATGGTGCAGTCTTGATTGTAGATGCTGCCGAAGGAGTGATGGTGAGTGGCACTATCTGGGCGAAAAATTTCAAACACAATGATATACTCTCTGAAATCACTGTCTTTTTCATCAAGCTTGTTTTAGTTTATTAATTGAACTATAATTTTTAGATTTATATTTCTAAATATTATTTTGACATATTAATTTAAGATTTTTATATGGATCCATTTGTTTATCAGTCACATATGGAACATAATTAGCTGTTTGATTTGACCATTTTAGTTTTCTTCCATTTGCAGGTTAACACCGAAAGGGCTATACGTCATGCAATTCAGGAGCACCTGCCTATTGTAGTTGTGATCAATAAGGTAATGACCAACTTTCCATTCAGTTCTCATGAAACTTTTAATCAAAATTTTACATTCTTTTACCATTTTATGACTTGCTAGTCTCTTTATTTTTGTTGCCAAGGTTGACAGGCTGATAACAGAACTTAAGTTGCCCGCAAAAGATGCTTATTATAAGCTAAGGCATACAATTGAGATCATAAACAACCATATATCTGCCGTGTCTTCAACTGCAGGAAATGTCCAAATTATAGATCCGACTGCTGGAAATGTTTGTTTTGCCGGTGCTACCGCTGGATGGTCCTTCACTTTACATTCTTTTGCTAAAATATATCTCAAACTCCATGGTATCCCATTTGATGCTGATAAGTTTGCATCTCGCCTTTGGGGGGATATGTATTATCATCCAGATGCTCGGGTATTTAAGAAGAAACCCCCAACAAGTGGAGGTGAGAGATCATTTGTGCAATTTGTGCTAGAACCCCTCTATAAGATATATAGCCAAGTGATTGGAGAACATAAAAAGAGTGTTGAGGCTACTCTTGCCGAGCTAGGTGTCACTCTTCCTAATGCAGCTTACAAATTAAATGTGAGGCCGTTGTTAAGGCTGGCTTGTAGCCAAGTTTTTGGTTCAGCCTCAGGCTTTACTGATATGCTGGTAAAGCATATACCTTCAGCCAAGGAAGCTGCTGCTAGAAAGGTTGATCATATTTATACTGGGCCAAGAGACTCTATGATCTACAAGGCCATGGTAGAGTGTGACCCTTCTGGTCCCTTAATGGTTAATGTGACCAAACTGTATCCCAAATCAGATTGTAGTGCCTTTGATGCTTTTGGCAGAGTCTACAGTGGCCAAATTCTGACAGGGCAGTCTGTGAAAGTTTTGGGGGAGGGTTATTCCCCTGAAGATGAGGAGGACATGACAGTTAAAGAAGTCACCAAACTGTGGGTGTATCAAGCTCGGTATAGATTACCCATAAGCATGGCACCTCCTGGTTCTTGGGTTCTCATTGAGGGTGTGGATGCTTCTATTATGAAAACTGCAACCCTGTGTAATGTAAATTACAACTATGAAGATGTATACATTTTCCGGCCTCTGCAGTTCAACACTCTGCCAGTTGTCAAAACTGCCACTGAGCCTCTGAACCCCAGTGAGCTGCCAAAAATGGTGGAGGGTCTTAGGAAGATAAGCAAAAGCTATCCTTTGGCTATAACTAAAGTTGAGGAGTCTGGAGAGCACACTATTCTTGGTACTGGGGAATTATATTTGGATTCCATCATGAAGGACCTTAGAGAGCTCTACTCTGAAGTGGAAGTTAAGGTATGTTTTAGCAAGCTTTCCTTTTCTCTTTAGTTAATGGAGCATGACTGTCTAAGGCGTTAATTGCTTTTGATCTGTAACATGAACTATAGGTGGCAGATCCTGTTGTCTCATTCTGTGAAACAGTGGTGGAATCTTCATCCATGAAATGCTTTGCAGAAACACCAAACAAGAAGAATAAAATAACCATGGTTTGGAAATCACTTTTTGATCCTTCTCTTTTATTGAATCTCTCTTTTGTCATTATTAAAACTTTCTTGTTTCCAGATTGCGGAGCCGTTGGAGAAAGGGCTTGCAGAAGACATAGAGAATGGTGTTGTAAGCATAGACTGGAACCGCAAAGCTCTTGGTGACTTCTTCAAAACAAAATATGACTGGGATTTGCTTGCGGCACGATCAATATGGGCGTTTGGCCCTGATAAGCAGGTAGTATTAGTATCCTACTCAATTTTGAATGATGATTTGTGATTATCATCCTTGACCATTTTATACGATTCAGTTTCTTTCCCATGGCTAAAATGTGAGGTTTCACTCTTTTTCTAGATGAAATTCTTTGCCTTCTTGTTGCTGATGTTTCACATATTCAGGGACCAAATATTTTGTTAGATGACACTCTTCCTACTGAAGTTGACAAAGGGCTTCTAGGTGCTGTCAAAGATTCTATTGTACAAGGGTAAATGGCAATTAATTTTTTTGTTCTTTTGCTGCTTCCTAATAATCTCTAGAGCAAGATTTTTAGTCTGCAAATTAGAATATTACTGTTTTTTGAACAGTTTCCAGTGGGGTGCACGAGAAGGGCCACTTTGTGATGAGCCAATCAGAAATGTGAAATTCAAGATAGTGGATGCAAGGATTGCACCGGAACCTCTGCACCGGGGATCTGGTCAGATTATTCCCACAGCTAGGCGTGTGGCCTATTCAGCTTTTCTTATGGCAACTCCACGGCTCATGGAACCTGTATATTATGTTGAGGTATATTCTTCTCCTAGTTTATGACTTACCATATGTAATGGCCTAGGATGTGAAACTGTTCACTTGCTGGTACCTTGAGAACAATCACAGGGATGATGCGATGAACTTGGACTCAAAGCATTAAACAGTGAACTTCAAATATTTGATTGCTCTTTTAATATCACGTTAATGCTTGCAACTAATTCGACCTAACATACTTATTCTACTCTGACTTTGGTGCTAAATTATGCTGCTCTATTCAGATACAAACACCAATCGACTGTCTCTCTGCAATCTATACTGTGTTATCTCGTAGACGTGGACATGTTACAGCCGATGTTCCTCAGCCTGGTACTCCAGCTTACATCGTTAAGGTATGTTGGCTCCTTTTTACATATTTATCCAAAAGCTAACATTTGATTCAGCCCAGTTTGAGGAATATTTTGCAAAATTTTTTGACCAATCCCACCTCCTCCCTCCCTCCCTCCCTCCCCAAGAGAGGAGGGGGCTGAGGTGAGGGTGGCATTGAGAAATACAGTTCAAATCTTATATATCTGGTATTTTAGTGAAAAAGTACCAAGTCCTTGAAGACAACAAAGTTCTTTTCATGTAGAGTTTTGTCAGTTCAGCTTAATCTTTCAATTCCATTCTTGCTGTGACCCAGTGAACATGCTTGACTTTTATGTCTTAACTAATTATTTTGACGTTGGGATTCCAGGCATTTTTACCTGTCATAGAGTCATTTGGTTTTGAGACAGACTTGCGGTACCATACACAGGGGCAAGCATTTTGCCTCTCTGTTTTTGATCACTGGGCTATAGTCCCTGGAGACCCCCTTGATAAGAGCATAGTTTTGCGGCCACTTGAGCCAGCACCAATCCAGCACCTGGCTCGTGAGTTTATGGTGAAGACAAGGCGTCGCAAGGTATTATCACTCTGTTCTTTTCCTCGGTTCTTTTGAGAACCTTGAATGAAAATGCCCTTCCATTTGGATACAAAGCACCAAAATCTTGGGTTTCAGTAAACTCAAAATTTCCTGTGCGCTGTTTGTTTCACTTATTCTCCCATTATTTTGATGTCAGGGAATGAGTGAGGATGTGAGTATCAACAAGTTCTTTGACGAGGCTATGATGGTTGAGCTGGCTCAGCAAGCTGCAGATATTCATCAACAGATGATGTGAGTTATATGTAATTACATTCTGCATGGCTCAAGGATGTTGTTTGTTTTGGCCAACATCATATTTTCTTCGGCAGAATGGACTCGGAAATGAAACAGGAAGATATTAATCCAGCCATTGAGCTGATAATGTACCATAGATTAACAACCACCCCTGAAATTCCTGTCTCCAATGCCTTCAGCCATACATAGAATTTTGTAGTTTGCTGTATTACGTTTATCATACTTTCCAAAGTGGTCAAGTGAAGATTTTGGATGTTATTGTTCTTTTATAGTACATCCCTATCTAACGCATTTATGTTCTCTACACCCTCTTTGGCCCCTTGGTCGATTTCGTTGGCCTTTTTGCTACTTGTATTTCTTTGCCCTACGAGTTCCAATTTCTAAGTGCTTTACCCCCAACTTTAATGGGTACACTCCGACATCGAAAGAAAAAGAGTTAAAAGCTTTTCAAGGGCATTGCTAATCCCGCAAATAAATGATAGGGGAGCTGACCTAGTTCCTGTTTCTTGGAACCTCGTCTATTTTCACACGTAAGCTTGGTCATGGAGAGAGCAGCCATCCATAGAGAAGGTCAATACAGGCCAAATCAAGGTTCAAGTGGTGAAATTTCCAGCCACGATGACGGGGGAAAAAAGTTCTACTTTGGAATAATTTATTTAATAACATAATTTATAATTTTTTAATATATATTTAACAGTTTGTTTGCTCATAATTAAAGAATAATGGTTATGAATTTGAGGTCAGGTTTTGCCTTTCTCGTAAGAGCCCTGCTTAGTTTGAGCGAAGGTGTAGATAGTTTAAAGGTGTCTTCTCACCTACTTATAACACTCGGGAAGATAAAAAAGAGAGAAGGATATATTTTTTTTAGGGAAAAAAAAAAAAGAAAAGAAAACGAGTATCATGGTTTAGAAGTTTGGAGGAGTACTATGGTCTACGAAGTCAAACCGAGAAATATATGGGAAGCCTCTCTTGTGCTTGTAGGTTAATCGCTCATAAAAGAACAGTAAGATTTGTTGTGAATATCTAACAACTATCTTTCCGGAGACATTGCTCCTGAAAAATCTGTTCTTTCTCAATTTTATTCTTCTTAGTTTACCCTTAATATTGGAATTCATTTTCTCTTCTTTGTATGTGTCAGGGTTTTCTCTTTAGTAGCTTATTATTCTTAAAAAGATTGTTTTTTTTGGCCCTTTTTAATCTCGAAACCCTAACCCTGGATCCAGCGTCTCCTTAGAGTTTTGTTATAATTCTGTTCCAATATTTATGCTTTAGTGTATTGCAGAACGCTACAGTTATAACTTGTCAATTATTAATCACAATGTATTCTACGAGTTCAAGCTTAGCTCCTGGAGTTAACCTCTTTCAGTCCCTTAAACCTCCACACAAAACCCTAACTTTCCATCGAATTTTAGTTTTGACCGTCACCTTTCTGGCTTATGCCTCGTTTCACGCATCCAGGAAGCCTCCTAGCATTGTGAAGAGCGTGCTTGGACCTACAATTCAGTTGAATTCATCTACTGTTCAATACAATTTGAGGTTCAATGTTTCTGGGTGGGCACCGTTCAATGGACCAGAGGGTAACCACAGACTTGGGGAGCTGGATCTTGCATTTCTATCGTCGTATTCGATAGGTATGTATTTTGCAGGGCATGTTGGTGATAGGATGGACTTGAGGTTGTTTCTGGTTTTTGGAATGGTTGGTAGTGGTCTTCTTACCATTGTTTTTGGGCTAGGTTATTGGTTTGGTGTACATTGGTTAGTGTATTTTTTGGGTGTGCAGATATTGTGTGGTGTTTTTCAATCTATAGGTTGGCCTTGTGTGGTGGCAGTGGTTGGAAATTGGTTTGGTAAAGCCAAAAGAGGATTGATTATGGGAGTTTGGAGTTCACATACATCAGTTGGGAATATCATTGGATCTGTCATGGCTTCTGCAGTTTTGGACTTCGGATGGGGCTGGTCATTTCTGGTGCCAGGGTTTTTGGTGATTCTGGTGGGAATTTTGGTTTTTCTATTTCTTGTTGTTAGTCCTGAACATATCGGGTTTGAGCTACCAGGAAAGGAAATTGAGATGGATGTGGAGAGTGTGATCGTGGAGAACTCCGAAAAAGTTGAATCGGAGGAAGCAGGTCTTCTTGCAACAGACGAAATTGATAATTTGACAGCCATTGGATTTTTGGAAGCTTGGAGATTACCAGGGGTGGCGCCATTTGCTTTCTGCCTCTTCTTTTCTAAGCTAGTAGCTTACACTTTCCTATATTGGCTGCCGTTCTACGTAAGGCACACAGGTATCCTCTTCTATTTGCTTATGCTTCACTAACTAGAGATTTGTTTTATAGCTATGAGCATTTGGTTAGTATTGAAGTTTCTTAAGGTGAAGAAATTATTACTTGATTATTGATGGCATTGCCATTTCCTCTTTTGCAAACTGGAAAATCATTGCGGATCTAATTTTTCAGGTCAATAGCTTGTGCTTGTTTTGATTGAACATGTGCTACTTTCCATGTTATTATCTTGTGCTCTTTTAGATTGGAACAATTATTTTCTTACCTAAACCACTTCTGTGCATAATTACTGTGGGGTGTTCATGACAATGTTTTCTGGATTATAGCTGTGGCGGGGGTTCATTTGTCGCATAAAGCTGCTGGAATTCTTTCAACTCTATTTGATGTCGGGGGAGTCTTTGGTGGAATTTTGGCAGGCTTTGTATCTGATATGATTGAAGCTCGTGCAGTAACTTCTATTTCCTTCTTGTTACTCTCAATTCCAGCCATCGTCTTGTACCGCATCTATGGAAGCCTATCCATGGTCTCCAACATTACTTTGATGTTTATATCCGGATTGCTGGTGAATGGTCCTTACTCACTGATAACTACAGCTGTTGCTACTGATCTCGGTACCCAGGATTTGATTAAAGGAAATTCTCGTGCCTTAGCTACCGTGAGTGCAATAATAGATGGTACAGGTTCTGTTGGGGCAGCTCTAGGTCCACTTTTGGCTGGTTATATCTCTACGAGAGGATGGAACAGTGTGTTCTTTATGCTTATTGTCTCTATTTTGCTGGCAAGCCTGTTCTTGATCCGAGTTGCAAAATCTGAGATTAAGAGGAAACTGAGAGATCGAACTTGTTTTGAACAGTACTGATGCACATTGATGGAGTTTTTACTTTTCAGGAGGCATCTCTAATATAATAGTTTTTGTACCTCATAGCAGCAATTGTCCAGAGTAAAAGCACATTGATTTAGACTTTTAGTGACTAATTATACACGTACTTGTATACTGTACCGCATTTTTTAGTGATTACTTGTATTCCCATTGAATGTACATGTTCAAATACATCAAAAGATGAAATCTTTAGATCCTGGTCCATTCTCGAGCTTAAGGTAGATAAAAGTTTCTGCTTTTGACCTCAGTTTGCTCTCTTCAAAAGGGACATTTTGTGGTGGTGTTGTGCCCCTTTTTTGTGGTGCGAGTATGTTAAAAAAAACTAGATATTGTCAATTCTGATGGCATAAAAGATGCAACTTCCCCTTTTATCTCTAGTTAATATTTTCACATCTGAAGCCTCTCAAGAAAAAGAAGGTGGTGGTTTTCAACAGCTTCACCTCACTTATGCCTATCCTGCAGTTACGAGTTCTCGTTAAGGACCATTTCTGCTAAATTGGGTTTGATGTTGCCAGGCGCGGAGCTAACATGAGATCTACCAAGCCAAGATAAGATGTGAGGAGATGGACAATGAAAGAAAGACCGGCTCAAATTGCATCTAATGCTTTAATCATTCAGCTTTTTATCTTCTTTTCTATTTACTTGAAAACTTGATGAGTTTACAACAATGAGATTCAAGAAAATCACAGTTCTTCTGTTTCCTGATGAATGTATGTACACAAAATGATGAGAAAGACCCGGAGAGGCTATATATATTATTGAATGGCCGTTTCTATAGCAATCAAGACAGAGTGAAGAACATACTCAAAATCATTCTTGCAGCAGAAAGTTCAAGTTCTGAAATCCTTCAGCAGATATGCAGCGCCTGACTCTATCCCTCTGCACTACAACTTGTGGAGGGGGCTCCAAGTGAAAGCATACCATAACAACTGTTAAGTTGTCAGTTGCACCTCGTTTTATTGCTTCTTCCCCTATTTGTTTGCAGCACAATTTAACATCATTGTGCTCTTGAAGTCTCCTCCGAACAAAATCTACTGCATTTTGACTTGAAAACACATCCCATATTCCGTCACTGCCGATAATTAAAAACTCATCTTCTTGGGTAAGTGTGATCAGCTTGAGCTCTGGTTCAGCACTCAAAGGGCCACTCTTTCCACCCTTTCCCTTCATTCCTTCCAAGTGCCAGTCACCTAGTGCACGAGTAACGCCTAACAGACCATTTAAGTAACCATTATCAACGTATCCACCCAATGACTCTACTCTCAACTTTTCTTTATCGCAGCAAGGCTTATGATCTTTCGACATTTCTATACAGATACCATGCCGGGACAGTACTGCCCGACAGTCACCAGCATTTGCCACCAGTAAAGACCTGTTGAAGACAATACTTCTCATTTATATAGTTCGCAACCCATTCTAAGGCAAAATCACACGTTACACCTCAACAAGTTAATAGTTCATGGATCATTTTACAAATATGGACGAACTCAAGCGATGCATTGAAGAGGCTTACCTTCCAAATATCATGGCAGTCAGAGCTGTGGTGCCAGATGGCACGGCATAATCAAGTGAGCATGACTTTTCATAAGCAGCATCAGTCTCAACAAATGACCTAGTGACAACTTTTTCAAGTTCTATAGGGAAATCAGCATCCTCAACAATGAATCTTGGTAAATGATCGCGGACAAAATGTGCTGCACCGTTTCCTTCATGACCGTCAAATACCTGTTATTCCAAGAGATTACTATGTTAGATTGTCAAAATTTTACAAAGATCCTCACTTTATTGATTGTTTAAGCTGATTAAACTTTCTTCTCCATATCTAGTTGAAACACAAATGAAAAAGTGATGTGTTCTTGGAGGAGGAAAACAGCATAGGTGATATTAGTAGCTAAGCTAGCAAATCAACATGTAGGCTAAACAACTTACACCATAGAAAGAAACTGCTTTTCCACTTAGTAAATTGCAGCCAAACTTCTTGGCCAAATCCTTGATGCAAATGTGTGTGTCCTCCATGTGAGACCGTCCACCAATATCAGACCACTCTCCGGAACGAAGAGAAGGGATGAAATCTGTTACCAGACTCATCCTCCTGTCATTGACTGCTCTGTCCTCACAAATGCTTTCCAGCTGAATGTACCATGAAGATATCAAATGTAAATGACATAAACATAAGGACAAAAAGGAGTTGAAGAAAATCATCTAATCATCAAAAGTTTTACCCATGTCTGACAAGAAAACCTCAATTAGAAACCCTTTCTGTTCATTTTAATGATTTGGCACAAGTTCTGCCACAAGGTTACGGTAAGAGGAGTGTAACTGACAGTTCCTATTCAGAAGCATCCAATTTTTATAAGTTGTAGTAATAAAGAGATAAGAAGGACAAACAACCAATTTGTATCTTAGTTCCTAGGATAAGATCGAAAGCTAGAACTTAAGTTCACAACAAAGAACTCTGGAGCACTGAAATACTGTTTTCTCGTTAGGCTGCAGCCAGAGACGAGGATGGATAAAAACTCTTGCTTTCAAGACCTAAGGGTGACCTTAGTTTCACTAACCTACTAACTCCAGGGCTGAAAAATTGAGAGTTGTCTGTACTCTGTATTTTAAGAGCTCCATACTTGCTTTATTCTCAGTATCATTAAAGTAATGAGGAAGGAGAGTTGTATAAGGTCAACAGTCCATTTTCAACTTATCGCTTCCTTTCAGTTGTTTCTTTTCCTAGGCGAGTAAAGGAATAGGGTAGCTAATTCTAGTTTCTCCTGCATCAAACTCCGTACAACAAAGGCTTGTTTTATTTGCTGATGCCAAAATCTGCAGATTAAAACAAAGAAGATCGAAGAAGGAAACCTCTATCTCTCTCAATCTCAACTAAGAAAATGTTTTCCATCGTCCGGAGCTTAACCGGAAAAACAGGAAAAGGAGACAAAATTGATCCAATCCCAAATAGGAGCAAGACCGACAGGTAAACGACCAGAAGTGTCACACAAGTGGACCAACCAATCAAAGGGCCAAAACATGGCAACAGTTAGAAAGAATATTTCCACACCCAATAGTAGAACATCAAGAAACTGACATCCACAATCCAATCATTGACCGAACTACCTAGAAGGAGAACAATTCACAAAACAACAGAAAGAATAACAGGGGCTCAACAACATGGCAAGGACAGGTGAAGAAGAAAACAGCTCGATTCTTACAGGAAATGACTTGCCAACACTGACGCCATCACTAGAACTGATCAAGCAAGCGTCTTTTTCCAAATTCTCCATCTGGGTATGAAAGGACTCGCAATGCAAAGGCCAAGCTTGCTTCTTGCTGCTATTACTATCTTTCTTAGTGTTATCAAGACTCTCCATTTCATTGCTGTCCTGCTCTGCATCTTTAACACACATGATAACAAAGTATTCGGTGATTGAAAGAAACGTACTTTTTAGTCTCTTTAGCAACTTGGTGATGCTGCGTGAGGGTATCCAAAGTAAAAGAAGCAAAAAATAGAGGAAGAGAAAATCAGAGACAGAATCGAAGAAAAAGATGGCATTGGAGAGAAGATTCTGCGGAATATGTTTAGAGGGTCTACGTGTATAGTAAGCAAAAGTTAGAAGTGATGGAGAGGAAAAGAGAATATTAGGAGGCGTTAAATTCCAGATTTTTCTGTCCAAGCGTGGCTGAAAATCAGTCAGAGTTTGTGTTTCATTTATGTTCGGTTATTTTATTTTATTCATGTGATCTCTTTTTCCTTTTTAGTCACTAGTTAGCCACTTGATCTTATGCTTACGTTTCATTGTCTTGTCGGTTGATTTACCAAATTATGCCATTTCCATTACTATATGTGTTTTATTGAAAAAGGGTAAACAAAATTTTAATTACTAAATGGCTAATCCATTCACTTATTTAAATAATTACGTAAAAATAAGAATTTCAAAAATAATTATTTCAATTAAAATTATAACATTTTATTCGATAATATCAAATTTTGGGACGTCATGTATGCAATAAAAGTTACATAACTTAATGAAAAGTTAATAGAAAATATATTCATAAAATTTTTAATGCCACAAAACAGTTTTAAGTAATGTAAAAACATGATATTTATCTCTAAGCAATTTATTAGATTCATTGGTTTGACCATATTAGCAGCCTTTGGAAAGGACCTAGTTGGGGATTTACCATAAAACACCATATTTTAAGTTGCCACATTTTGGGTGAAAGAAAGTGACAAATTTAATGATGGAACACATGAAAGTTCGTAATTTATACTGAAGTTTTAGTGCATTAGCCAGACATTTTTTCATCATTGTTCAGTGTATGAAATTTCAGAAGACTTATTGGTTCCAAAAAGGAGTCAAGTTTGTTAATAATTGCATCCAATACCCAAAAATGTTTGGTCAAAATTTGTCAACTTGCAATACATCAGTAGGGCTGTCTTTGCTAGGAATGTAAGTTGTCCTTTGTTAGTGACATGTTACGTCATTTAGGTGTTGGTTTTCTTTATAGTACAAATAATTGATAACTAATGACCCAACAAGACCTGAAAATGAAGTCCTGGCAACTGATTGGCCAGCGTGAATGAATCAGATAACATTTTGGAAAAATTCGATGATGTAAGAAAATTTTGACTTTTAGATTTTTGTATTACCTTTCCAAAAGGGAAATGGGTCACCAACATATCTTTCTAAAAACATCATCTCCCTCACAATCACACGCTCTTAGCAATCAACATTAGTGTAAAGCAAGGTTCTTTGCTTTTTCTGAGCTTACTACCTTTTGAATCCTATTGGCTTTTCTTTGCAGAGGACTATATATAACAAGAAGATGGCTATTTCCCCATCTATTGAAGACAGAAATAATCTTTATCGTCAGCTAAAACTATAAATAAGCACTTTTAAGAGCAAGCCAACAGATAAACCGGTTCATTAATGATGGGCCTCTTTTCTTGAGTGGCCCTCATAAGTGAAAGCTCTCTTTACTCGTCTTGGTGGGATGATGATAGAGTAATGGAAACCATTAAAAACTTTGTGATGTTTACATCATGACGTAAGATTTGGGCATATAATTATGGCCTATTCTGTGAAAAAGGATAAAGAGTTTCAATCGTCATCTAAACTAGTTAAACAAGATAATTTCCATATACTCACCCAATAAACATTACAATCTTGGTAATTGTGGACAAGGATAACAACCTAAAAACCCAATTTGAGTTGAGAAAAATAAAAAGATTCAAATCCAAACTTTTTTTTTAAATCATTACTAAGTACAGACAAGCAAGATAGAGATGATCTGTACTAGGTCCATTTGGAATACAATCCATTTAGTATTTAATAAGTTCATGACTTCTTGCACGAGGGTCCCGATTTATCTTTTTGTAAAATTTTAGTTGGAATACCAAACTCTTGCCTTCCATCACATGAAACTAAGGCGGTAGGAGCAACCAGCGACCGACTACTGACTCCTATTCATTTCCAACTGCCAGCCCGCAGGAGTTTCTTTTCACTTTGCTGATCACTAATGAGATTGCAGGACAAAATAAAAACACGTGCTTTTCCATAAAGCATACACAAATATCAAGGAAAAAAGACAGCTTACAAAAGGAATCTACTGACTTGGTTAAACACTCGATTTTTAAACAAAAGTTCTCATATAAGCTGTGGATGGAACCTTCACTTGCTTATGCAAGTTCAACCCATATTGCATTAGCAAGAAGTGAAGAACCAAGCAAATTTTAAACTTCCAAAACCCGACAGTGCTTGACAGGGTTAAACCATTTCAACATCTAATTAATAATTTGAGCAAAAAGAAATTTAAGCATTTGAGTAATCCATTTTGTCAAACTAAATGCTGATCAAAATTTCAAGATTTACTGTCTCTGTAAGCAGGTTTAACTAGTCTCTCATTATGGATTGATTGAAAGCCTAACATAAAACTCAATGTCAAGCCTCACATCCCAGTAAATGCCTTCTTTCCACCACCAGATGATCCCGCAGGGATCACTTTCAACACATTGAACCGCACTGTCTTAGACAATGGCCTGCGATTGTGACAAGAAATATAATAGAAAAAAGGTTCAGAAGCTTAACTCTGTTTAACAGATATGATCCATAAGGTTTGAGTTACAAATTTAACCTGCATTGCCCGATAATAACATGATCTCCTTCCCTCACACGGAAGCAGGGGGACATGTGTGCAGCAATATTTGAATGCCTTTTCTCATACCTGAATCATGCAAGACAGTAAACCATTAGGAACTTTTTCAATAGTGACAGGCACTTGGGTGTAATGAAAAACATAGATTAAAACTGAACATAGCATATACCGTTGGTATTTCTTCACGTAGTGAAGGTAATTTCTCCGAACAATGATGGTCCTCATCATCTTTGCACTATGGCAAGTTCCAGCTAAGATACGGCCTCTGATAGAAACATTACCCGTGAAGGGGCACTTCTTATCAATGTAGGTTCCTGTACAGAAACATAAGTCCAGCAATTGAATCGTAAAGTAGATATCACCTAACACGTATGCATGTTACAAGTAATTAGCCATCATTTTCGAAGCTTGAAGAAAAAAAGAAAAGGAAACAAAACAAAGTAAACATATTGTACAGCCAATTACCGTCTTCGCAAATATCATGTTCAATACTGTATTGTCATCCCTACCTATTCCTTATCTGTGGGCAGTAACAATGAACCCCCTAATACAGAAAATACAATTAATCTAACAAATAAGTTCTCTTTCGAAGCTTCAACTCTCTGACCTAATACAGTGTGATCAGTTGTGTTTATTATCAATAGTCCTACGCATTTCCTAGAGCCCAACTTCAAAGTAATGTATCAAGGATCTGAAAGTAAACACTGTCACTTCTAAGCTGTACTTCATAACTTATTCCACATCTCATAACCATCCGAAGCATCCTTGGTATAAAAACCATGAACGGGTGGGTGTTCAGGCGTGAAGAGGGGGGCAGAAGAATAACAATATAACCAAACTAGTTGTGCGCCATCTAATCATAAGAGGATAAATAGTGAGAAACAAATCTTAAACCCAAACTCCATTCTGATAAAAAAGCAGATATTCTAACAAACGAAAACATAGATAATTCACAACTTGAGAAAAGATCGATATGAAATACCCTCAATGGCTTCTCTGGGAGTCTTGAAACCCAACCCAATGCTCTTCCAGTATCTATTTCCACCCTTTCCAGGTCTCTTCCCCTTCCCTGACTTCTTCGAGCTGCAAAAGCCATCAACGAAACAACCACAATTCAATGCACAAAAACTTCCTCATCAAGTAACACAAAATTAATCAAAACCCAGCAGAAAGACTCGATCT
>JAOQMQ010000007.1:23860790-23873352 GCA_027563845.1 Erythroxylum subrotundum
AGTTTCCATAACTGTCGTAAACGAGAGTTCAAGTACTTGAAACCTATAGCTTGCCCAAGGGTTTTGATGATCAAAGACTTCGTCCATGGTTTGATATAAGTTTCGTAATCAATCAAAGAAACAAGAACATGCACCCCCTGTGATGAAGGTTTGGTCGGTTGGAGCATATCTTCACCAAGCGTGAAAGAATTATCAAGAACCTCGTCCCATGTACGCTTCGGAGAATAACGTTTATTAAGTGCCGCATCACGGAATGAAATACCAGCACTAAACGCAAAGGGGTTGGCACCATCGGGGACTCTGCTAGTGGTCGACGATGGGGGAGCAACAGGGCCGTCTCGGAGTCGCTTACCGATCGACGACGGATCAGGGGCAAAAGGATTGACAATCACAGAAGACTCGTCCAGCACCATTGGAGATGTGAGACTAGGAATTGGTGAGAAAGCATCAGGAGAGGGGGGCGTGGTGGCTCAGGACTGGTTTAAGGTCCGGAGGAACAGGGTCAAGAGGAGCCCTAGGGGGCGGAGGGACAGCCATGGTGCCGGCGGCAGGTTGACAGGCTGAAAGGCAGCTCTGTGTCCAGATCGGATACCCAACTACTTCAGATCTGGATCTAGCTGTCCACGCTAGATCTAGATCTCCTCCTCCCTCTCTGCGTCAGAAAGTCGGCGGTGGATCTCCTCCTCCGTCAAAAGGCGGTGGATCTCCTCTTTCTCTGCTTCAGATATCCGACGGTGGATCTCCTCACAAAACTTTTTCTCTCTGTTTTTCTCTCTCTACACACTTCTAATTAATGCGCAGAGACCTAAAAAAGTTGTAAAATTATACTTTAATCATTAAAATTATAAAGGGTCTATTTATCGAATATCAATATATTTATTATGAACGTACTCTGGATTATGTGGCCAGTTAGTCCACTTTCTCCCAAGTTTAAGCTCCGAAGTCTGAAGTGATGTTAGGTTTCCATTGCTTTGCACAATCTTGTCTTCAAGATTGGAGCTGCTCAAGTCCAGTTGCTCCAACTTCTTGAAATAAAGGAAACTCAAAATATTAAGAAGGAAGATTACTACACAATGCATAATATATATTTTGGACACTAACATAAATTACGTACTTTGAAAAACATCAACAAAAACTTCCTCTGCTTTTTTTTTTAATTTTTAAATGTTCTAATTCAAAGAAACTTTCTTTATGGCATTTTAAGTTGTAAGTTGACTCAACCAGCCTTTAAAATTAGGGGTTATTAATTTATTTTTGATTTCAAGTTGAATCACTACCTTCAAAGGCTCAAATTTGTTGATCTTGTTAGAAATTTAGTCTTATGATTATCACAATCAGATTTCTAAACATTTAATCAACCAGAATCACACGTAGATCGAATTAACAATGATATATGTGTAAATAAGAACACTAACCTTGATCCATTGCACAGCGGAAGCGTAAACAACAAAACTTGATGGATTTGTGTTCTTCCAAGTCAAGATCCAAATACCGAATGAATTCTCCTTATGGAACAGAAAAAACTAACAATAATCTTTTCAGAAAAAATGTCAAGAGATGATCTGACTTGGGGACCACAACCCTACTTATAGTCAATTTTGACTTACGGGTCATTGTGGGCCCATTAACTACAATGACTTGTAATGGGCTTCTACACATCAGGCTCATACTAATAATTAATTAATATTTCTGTAGGCCCAATTATTTTACCAAAGTTAGATCACATTTTATTAGGCTTATAACCGAGATAGAAATCTACGTATATATAGTTATACACGTGGCCCATAAAATTCTAAGAAATCTCATTTTTACTTGGATTCAGCTCCACTAAGTTAAGTGGCTCAGTGCACTCATTCCTAAATAGCAAATAGAGGAAAATTTACAAGATCAAGACAAAAATAAAAGCAATTGTCAAAAGTTCATTAATCATGTTAATAATGTGAACAATTTGAAACTTAATTGATAAAAAAAAAAGTATCATCCTATACAAATTAAAATATTTTAACTAAAATTTAAAACTATAACTTTATACTAATTAAATACTTGGAGTGAATTTTAATTCCTTCTAATAATAGATTTTTAAAACATTGCAACTAATACTGTATAAGCTAGTTTAACTTCTTTATTTTTTACTATTATAGATCTTATTGATAGATTATGGCAAGCAAGTGGCAACTCCTGCATATAAAAAAAATAATCACAAGTTCATTTAAACTCACCAGTAAAAAAATAAGGGCAGCCTGTGTGTTTACAGGCTGAAAGAAGAAAGTATCGATCATCAACATAATCGGGGAAGTAGAGGGTTGTTTTTAGCATCAATATGTGAGATTTGTTTTTAGAGACTCGAGATACATAGCTCTCAAGTAGCAAGAGTTTTTGGCATCCGAGAGATCAAAAGAAGTTAGTCTGCAACTTGAGAGGAATGAGTTCGTTTGTCCTTCTTTTGCTTTTATATTCGAAGAAACATAACAATTGTTCTCAACCATTTATGAAATAATAAAAAATTCGTCTGTAAGTTTAGTCAACATCGTGCACAATCTGCCGAAGAATGACGGATTTTACTTAACAACTGGATGAATTCATGTAACAATAGGAATTGAAACACCAAAAACATAAAAGACTAACTATATTCAAAGGCTTATATTTCTTTTATTACATACCCTGATAGGTTGAGATTGACTGGATCAATCTTAGCTTGATAAAATACAAACAGCAAAAAGAAAAAAAATCATAAAATTCAACTTGATATCAGACTCTATACAAAAGGTTGATAAAATCTATATTTGGACAACATAGGAATATTGTCCACTAGAAAATAAAAGCAGTTGTTCATTATCTTCCCTACCAAATAAAACCATGTTCTTTGCCAATATGGATTTATGCATAAAACTGCAAAGATTCCCATCAACATCATGATGAATGACACTCCAAAGCTTATGCAAAATACATTCATGTCTATTAAACCATCCTCTTCTTTTTCATCAAGATTTCTAGAATTATCAGAACTTGGTGTTGCATCACAGCTTCTTGACAATGGTGATCCACACAGGAAAGGATTTCCCTCATACCTACTATTTTCAAATGTTGCAAATTGTGCAACCATATCATGTGTCCTTCCTGATAGGTTATTACATGCAACACTGAAAACAAATAGAAAATGTAGTTGAGTGAGCTGGGAAGGTATGTTACCTTCTAATTTGTTGTGTGAAAGATCCAAACTTTCAACTTTTTGAAGATTTGAGAATGTTGGTGGTATTGATCCAACCAAATTATTGCAAGAAAAATTCAATACCTGGATTGTGTTCAAATTTCCAATTTCATAAGGAATCTCTCCAATAAAGGCATTGCTTGATAAATCAAGCCCAGAGAAGTAAGCAAGAATCTTGCCAACGTAAGTATATGATACTCTTTTGTTGTAAAATCCAAACGAGTAGGTGTCGTTGATGCATTAAAAGTTCTGTTAATTTGGTCAGTATTGACACTTACTCTTAGACATGAAGGACTACGACCATATAAATAATTAGATGAAAGATCAATAAGACTTAACTGATCTAACTTACACAATTGGCTCGGAATCTTCCCTTCAAAATTGTTACCCTTTAATACAAAATATCTCAACTTTGATCTTCTGCCAAGCCAATTTGGAATGTCACCGACTAAATTATTATGACCAAGATCAACGGCCACCATGTTCTCACAATTAGAGCCATTTAGCAATGATCCTTGCAGCCTGTTATTTGACAAGAAAACTTGTGATATAGATGGAGGAAAAAAATTTGGAAGCAGAATTCCATCAAATTTGTTGTGTAAGAGGTATAAAACTTCAACGGAATCCATATTTGTGATCCACCAGGGTATTCCACCAGAGAGATTATTATGGCTGACATCCAATACAACCAAGTAGGGACTTTTAGACAAGCTATCAGGGATACTTCCTATAAATTGGTTGCCGTTTAATTGAAACAAGTGCAATTTTGTTAAGGAGGCATTTTCTAGGAACATTTGACCTTGTAACTTATTTTTTGACAGCTTAAGTACGGACAAGTCCTGACAACCTTTTATCAAGAGATTTGGTAGTTTACCAGACAATCCATTGATGGACAAGTCTAAATGATCCTAACATATTCATGTTGCCCAACGAGGAAGGTATGCTGCCATTGAAATTGTTACCAGACATGTTCAAAGAGTGTAATCCAGGAAAGCATGCTCCAATTTCTAATGGAATTTGTCCAAATAATTCATTGTTAGAAATATCTAAACTCCACAAATTCATATGAGATTGAATTGGCAACTCTAAAAGTCCCGAAAGAGAAATATTCTTTAAATTTAAGGACTTCAAATTTGTGTTATTTTGCAGCGACCAATGTGAAAATTTCCCTTTCGTTTTGACATGAGAAATATCAACATTTTGAAGGTCATGCTGATGGTAAAGTAATTGTGGGAATTATTCACCGATACCATAACATGATAATGAGAGGATCTGTAATTGAAACTTATCAAATTAAGCATCTCAGTTGCACTGTATACTTCATTTTCTAAAGCATCAAAAGACTTGAGTTTTGAATTATTAAAAAATGGGCTCAAAGAGAATGAAACTTGTAAATGGTTGTTCGATAGGATTAGACTTTCTAGGAGTATAAGACTTTTAAGTGGTGAGAAGTAGATGTTTCCACTTAAATTATTCCAAGAAAGATCTATTTTCTGAAGAGATGTCAAATTTTCCATACAGTAGGGCAAGGTTCCAATCAGAAAGTTGTTGGTCATGTCTAACTCTCGAAGATCTTTCAATGCACATGAACCTGCATCATTGTAAAAAAAATGCTATAATCATTAGAAAATTTAGAGGGTTATTTATAAAAGATGTATTCTCATAAACTTACATGTCCAGTGTGTCCAACCTGTTAACTGGTATCATCATGTTTGTCTATTTCAGTTCCATCTAAATTACTCTTAAAACAACTCTTGAAGAATAGAATAGGATTTCAGAGATCAAAATCTTGAGACCATGTCTCTTAGCTTACTTGAGTACAAATTCCAAAGGTAATTGATAGCGTGTATAAATCATTCTTTCTTCTGTTCTTGGTCCAGATCATACTCATCACGATCATCACCTTCATCGTCGTCCAAATACTCATTATTATACAGACCGATTCGTTGGAATGCATCAGGCTCATCATTCCATGGATCATCACTCAGGGAGTCTAGTCCAAACTTTGTGTCTCGGTGCTTAACAAGAAGCCATCGTAGCAATCGGTCCTCCTTGTTCAAGTAATGTAGCTCTTTGTTGATGTTGGGAGTGGCCATCATTGTCATCTGCATTAATCGGCCCTAGAAACAACAGAGAACGAAGATTGTTTAACCATTAATCAAGCTCAAATCTTCAGTGAAAATGAAACGTGAAGTGTGCTCAGGGAATCAATACCGACGAGTTTGCAGCAAATAGATCATGTAGGACATGAACTCTCAATATGAAATATGACTGGAACTTGCCATTCTTCACAGTCCCAAATTAATTACCAATACCTTGAGCAGCTTAAACGTTTAATCAGTGACCAGATTTTTTTAGCATAAAGAATGTGTACGTATAATAGGTCATGTAGGACATGAATTCTCAATATGAAATATGACTGGAACTTGCCATTCTTCACAATCCCAAATTAATTACCAATACCTTGAACAGCTTAAACGTTTCATCAGTAACCAGATTTTTTTAGCATAAAGAATGTATGGGATAAGTAAAGGAAGTAGAGTCACAATCTCAAAGAAAATCCTCATGCCATATAATGATATGAAGTTACAGAACACATATACTCACCTGATAACATCTTCCATCAAGCTTCTGAATACCATAACCCAACTGAACAGTGCCCAATGATTTTATATCAGTGAGAACACCGTTTCTACTGTAAACATGTTTTCCTACCCGAGCAACCAAGTCTGCCAATGCTTCCTTCTTCACATGAGGCTTCAGCAGAAGCATGCAATCATAAAGAGGCATTCTAACTCTTTCTACTTCTTCAGCTGAACAGGTTACTAAAGTACAGCACAGCAATCCAATGCATAAGTAACAAATATAAGCCAATTTTCTATTCAAATGATTCTCTCAAACATGAAAATCTATTGAATGCAAAAGCAAAACATCTTGACATAAAAGGAAAGACTAGTGAACCAATGTTTATTTTCCCTTTTCTTTGTTCTTAGCTTCTTAAAACATTCAAAGGGCTCAGTTCAGTTACGTATGTATGGCTCCATCTATGTTGCACTAATTGAACTTCTTCAGTAAAGAGCTGGTTTTATGCCATTGTTAAATGTATGCAGCTGTATTAACTTACTGCCTAGTGATTCTTGAACCAGCCAGCTCGGCCAGCCGCAGTCAAACATATCTTGCAAGACTCTTCAGAGATTTAATGATTTTCAGCCCATATATATCTAACAACAACATTCTAGGTAAGCTCAGATCAGTAAACCAGGCATGTTCACCACTAAATTTGAACACCCACAGGCTTTTCTTCTTCAAAAACCCTCAAGGGACCACAAAACTTATAAAAGATCACTGTTTATCTCTTCTTGTGAAAAGTCATGTTATGTGTACAATCATCGTACAGACCAGGGAGGCATCAAGTTGTGAATAAGACAGAAATTCAGTGGCAACCATGATGACGAAACTCTCAATGGTCACAAATTTGAGCAAATCGACCAGGCAAAGAAAAGGACTTACTTATGGTTGTGTTCTGGGGTTTAGTCCTCAACCTAAAATGACATCTTAAGAAGGTCAAAAACAGAAAGAAACAAAATGGTTGGACCATGACCAGTTAAAACAGTTCGGTTAGAAATAGAAATGGGTCAGGCCCTATAAGGTTCGAACTCGAGCTCGGCCTGAAGCCCAATCAGGCTATGGACAGTTCATAGACTGCTTCTGTCTAAGGTTCTAGTTAAAATTCGGAAATTGCTGAGTTATTAATTGTTTCTAAGACAGCTTCTGTCTTCAATTTGAAGCAGGCTGTAAGGATTCCTAAGGGAGATGAAAACAGTTTTGAGGAGGTAAAAATGCGCCAAAAGTCTAAGAAGCTTCAAAGAACATACTCTGAAGAGCTATTACTATTAGATGCAGAAGAGTACAACTCAACCAAATATTTAAGTAACCGGAATCGATATATGGAAGGTGTTTTAGGCTACTCTAATAAATGTTCTTAGGACTACGGCTCATCCATGAAATTAAACGGTCAAATCATGGAGCTTCCTTTGGGGCAGACTAAAAGTTAAATGCTTATCCGTTAGTTTACAAAGTCTAAGACACAGGAATTCTTCCAAAACCAAAAAAAAAAAAAGGTCTAAGGCACAGAAATATTGCTTCTTCCATGAAACCGTACAATTCTGGCAAACTTGAGGTTACGCTTTTTACAACACAGTATAAGATCACCAATAGAGGCAAAAATTTTAACTTTTCCCTTTCCCTATTTCAGCGTTCGTAAAAAGCATTTCATCGAGCACCTACCGTGCTATAAGAAAAACATTTTCCAGTAACCAGCATGAAACAAATAACAAAGGAGTTAATCTCGTTTCATTACATTGTTTATACCTGAAGTTCGAAGTCGTCGGAGTTCAGAGGCACCCGTGACCTGTCGACCTCTGCAGAAAATCGGTCGTTAATCTCGTTACATTACAGATGAGAACGGAGGTTTCTACTAAATCTCATGACTTGTTTATCATTTTTTCCATACTTTCTCATAAAATTTCTATCACATTCCCATCTTTTCTCGACAATAAAATGGTCAAAGAACTTATATTCCTACATGGGCTATACCTTTAGTTGTGAGTCGCCTGAGTACAGGCAACCGTCGATCTCTGCAGAAAATCGGCTGCAGGCGTTGGAAGTCGTCGAGCTTTTGGCAATGGCAGCGCTCAAGGCAAGTCGTTGGACTGTATGCGTTCTTCGACCCAAAAAACATTGCCAACTAGAAGAATAGGAATTCCGATTCAGTTATTTGTATTCAGTGAAACGACGTCATTTTAATTGGTAATCCACTCTCTAATTTCTTTTTATTCTGATTATAAAATAAAAATATATTATTATTATAAAATAAAAATTTGCATCCAAATATGAAATAATTATTAAAAATATAACTTTTTATATGAACTAAAAGCAATTATTCAATATTGTAAATCACCTTTTTAAAGATAAAAATTTAATCTATGAAAAATTAAATTTATTATTGTAATAATTTTTATAAAGATGTATAAATAATTCCATATATTCTTCAATAATTTAATAGAAATTAATTACTTTATATATTTTTATTTAATAGTACAGTGTCGATTTATTAAATTTAATATTATTTTATTTTTGAATAAGTTTAATATCGATTATAGTTAAATTAGCTTGGACTTTTTTTATTGATTTCGTATGGATGAATTGACACGCCATTCTATACAACTTAATCTGCTTAACTGTGAATGCAATGCCTATGTACCGATTAATTGACATGACTGTCCTTAAGGATGGTTGAGTTGATGGAGTAGAGGGTACGAGATTAAAAAGTTTTGTGTTCAAACCTCTTTATCTACACTTTCTCGAGCCTCTCATGCAGGTGCGGAGTGCGCATTTAAATAATAACAGTTGCGAGTTACTTGTTTCAAAAAAAAAATAAATTTCCATAGGTATGCCATTCCTATACAACTTAATCTGCCTAACTGTGAATGCAATACCTATGTAAATTTTCACATTACAGCTTAACAAGCAAATTTGTAGTCCTTCTCTATTCTAGCTGACAAGTACATGGTTAATTAAGGAATCAGTTAGTTTGTAAGAATCAAACACTTCATACCAATGGATTTTTACTTTGAATAGGATCCTCATTACATGAAACTATGCAGTAATCTTTGCAGCTCTTTGACCCATTTCCAAACTGTCATCAACTTCTTCAGGAATCCCGGGTACAATTCTTTTCCAGAACCAGTGTTTTCTCCAGAGCAATATCATCTCTTCGATAGGAACTCCCTTGGTTTCAGGCAGGAACACGTAAACAAAGATGGTCATGATCGTGATCCAACCAGCAAAGAAGAGGAAGATACCAAACTTGAGTTTGCAAAGGAGGGAAAGAAAAGACTGAGCAATGATGAATGTGAACAAAAGGTTCACAGCTACTGTAATGCTCTGCCCAGCTGAACGAGTTTCCAGTGGAAATATCTCGCTTGGCACTGTCCACCCAAGAGGACCCCAAGACCATCCAAAAGCTAGAACAAAGAGACAGAAGACAGCCACGACCATTGCTGAGAAGCCTTTAGATAGGTGCTCGTTGGTTCCAAACTTCAGCCCCAGGATTACAGCAACTATCACCTGTTTCAGAAAACCAAAAATGAGGTTACTTTGTATTGGAGATAGGACTTAGTATAAGCTAATGAATACGAATGCTTTTACCTGACATATTATCATCTGTATACCACCGCCGATAAGCAAGACTCTCCGGCCTAATTTGTCAACAGTAGCAATAGAAATGAAAGTAGAGAAACAAAGAACTGCTCCAGTTAAAGCTGAAGAGTAGAGAGGAGCATTTCCTTGGAATCCCATGCTTTGGAACAGAATTGGAGCATAGAATAGGATAGAGTTTATGCCTGTGAGTATTTGGAATGTGGGCATGAAGAATGCCATGACTAACTGTGGCCTGTTCCTCTTTTCCAGGATGTTCCTGAAGGGATGCTTTATGGAGTTAGCCAACTCACTTGCATCTACCATGTCCTGAAATTCTGCATCCACATTCTCAGTTCCTCTTATCTGTTCTAGTACTTTTCTACCTTTCTCAGTCAACCCTCTTTCGATTAAACTGTTTGGGGTCTCCGGCAGATGTAAGCCTCCTACTGTCATTAAAAGAGCTGGAACGGCTGCGAGTCCAAGAGAAAGCCTCCATCCCCATGGTTGAAGCTTATGTGTTCCATAATTGACCATGTTTGCAGTGAAGATCCCAAGAGTTGTTGCTAACTGAAACATCATATTCAACCCTCCTCGAAGATGAGTCGGGGCCATTTCTGATAAGTATACTGGAACAGCCTGACCAACCAAAACACCACAATTTATACATCTTTGTTTGTCCTTCATTAACTGGAGATTAAGTAACTTGAAGCTACCTGATTGCCAAAACCAATGCCTACACCAAGCATTATACGACCTAGTAGGAGCATAGCCAGGTTGACAGCTGAAGCATTCAGGGAGGCTCCAATTAGAAAACTGATGCCTCCACATACAATGCTTGCTCGACGTCCATAGATTCGTGTCACAGGGCCTGCAATGAGAGACGCAACCAAACCAGCAAGGTACAGAGAAGAGGTAAAAGCCGCCAGCCCTTGGCTGTCATACTTGCAGTAGTTGTTTTCATGTGCGTGCCGCTTCTTTTCGTAGACTTTATGGAAGAACTTCTCCAAAAATCCATCCATTGAGGTGACACCTCCTGTTCATTATTGATACAGATACTCATATTTCGGGTTTTGAAATAGAATTCATAAGCATTAGTCAGTAGAAATTCCAGAAGATGTTCTTAGTATATGTCTTTGGCATCTGAATTTTTTTTCTTCTAGGCAGAGAACAGATTCTTGAAGTGAGGTATTAACATTAATCTCCATCTCTTTCTGACAAGTTTCATGAACTGGAATTGGAACAAACGAAGAGCAGAAGTCGATCATTCTGATTCTGATCCTATTATCAAAACCTTCTGATCTTTCACTTTCTGTATGACACCTGAGTTTCACCTCAGTTTCATGCTTAATAGAACTAGGAAATGGATACTCTGTACATTCTTCAAACATGGATATTGTCAACTATCAATCTAGGATTGGTGCAAGAACTTTTTGATCAAGAAAACACACCTGAAATTCCAATGTCATATCCGAAGATTGATCCACCAACTGCAGCAACAATACATGTAATGATCACAGACAACGTCAGTCTGCCCTGATACTGCTCCGCTCTCTCCTTGGCCACACCGGCCGGCGCAAAAGATCCTCCGGCCATCTTCCAGTCCTGTTCTGTCTTCTCTAACAAAAGCTCAAGAAAAGAACCAAAGCTAAGAAAGTGACGAGTTTTCAATACTCTGGGCAGGTAATAGGTTATTATAGATTTATATACTTGAATTGAATGAAGAAAGAGCGGCCTTCAATTTCTACAGTCAGGGAATTGAATATAGTTTTCAGGGTCTTCTTCTGCCTTGTTTCAAGTTCCAGCCTATTGCAAGAACGTTCTTTTAACATGAGTCACAATGTAAGAGCATTTCATTGTTCTTAATGAACTGTATCATCAGAAGAATCCATTAATGACAAAATGGCTAATTCCAAGGCAAACACTTTAACTTCAAAGTGGGTTTAACCTGACATGGAGGAATGCTTTTAATTCTTAAATTGGAGTATCATGCGAATTGTTTTGTCTCTATTTGCTTTTCTTTTTTATGGAGAAACTCATGGGATTGGAAGGTGATGGCTACTTAACTTTAGGACATCTACTGGTAAGATTTGCTACGAAAATGATAATTTGACTTTTTCATCAGAAAATGTTAATATGAAAAATGGTAAAATATTAGTTATTAGTAATTTATTAAATTAAAGTTCATAGAACTAAAAGAACACAAGATAATTATGGCAAGCACTTGCTTCCCTATAAGTTTACCGTTAACATTCATTGCTGTACCAATTGGGCAAGTTCAGAACCGCTACAAGATCTCCATGTTCGATTGTTTTCAATATTTAAAGTATAATAAAAGGTGATAGGAAGGTTCATGACTTTCTGTGCTGATAGAATTATTTGATCTTTTCTTTCCACTTGTAGTGCAGCTTTTGTTTGTGTGCCTTTCTTTGATGCAAAACTTGCCAGTCCCTATTTTTCAATTTTAAAATAATAACTATCTTTGCTTTTAATTAATCAATCACAGGTTTATCTTGCAAGTCATCTTTCTTCTGACATAAAGTGAATGACATTGGCAATCGCATTAAGGCAACTTGTGTGCCATGTTGTAGTCCCCGATGTTTAATAATGAAACTGGATTTGTCAGAGGTGATTAATATTCTTCTACTATTACATAATCGACTGAGTTTTTTTTTTTTTGGGGACAGATACCCGTAACCTGTTTTATCGAGGATGAGAGGTGAAGATTTAGCACGTGTGTCGAAAAAAATCAGTATGCAGATAGTCTGACGTCTCTGGCTGCGCTATTAAGCCCAAGACGCCACATTCTTAAGAAGCTTCCGATTATAATCATGGCTCATCTACACCATAATCAACACGACATTTGGTACCACAGATCTCTGCATTAGTTAGGGTGTGTTTTGGATTTTCTTTTCTTTGTAACTTAAAAAAAAAATAATGAAACTGGTTGGTAAGAGAGAATGGGAAGTTTTAGATTTAGAAGCAAACGGTATGGTTTTCAATTTTTAAGCTACCACTAAACAGCTGTCAGGTCATGCAAGGTGGCTATATGAACAAACAAACATATAACAGAAACAAGCTTACAGGAGTCTTTGCCTTTTCTTTTTGCATGTTCCGGTTTTAAAGACTCTGATGTTGCTTTCCCTCCCTTGAGTT
>JAOQMQ010000007.1:23885075-23901025 GCA_027563845.1 Erythroxylum subrotundum
ACAATACCTTAATCCATAGTCCACAATTATTATATAAAATTTTCCTTTAAAAAAAATCCCAGAAAATAGTAAAAAAGACAAGAATATCACGAGAGAGAGATATTGCACTGACAAGTATATACATAACAGAGCCTTTTAAGATTGTTGCTATATCTATTTCCTACTTGTCCAGTTGTTGTAACTTGCATTTGACTCTACTTAATGGCTTATACTATATTGTCTTAAATAAGCTAAACTACACATGGTATGGAGTAGAAAGAAGATAACACACTTCCCACGTTTGAAGTTTCTTGTTCAACAACCAAAGTTCATCTCTTTAATACACACGAGATAAACCCTCCAAGCTTCCTTCATGCCTAGTGATTTCTTTATAGGTAAAAGAAGCAACTTTGCTTGGTATCATGACTTGCTAACCATAACTCCCTTAATTTAAGACGAGATCTTGTTTGAATCTTGAAATATTGAAAAGCACATTGCACATACAGTGAGTGGGACAGCTTAGCAAAAACCAAGAGCAATAAAAGTATTGACTGGTGAATGAACCACAGGTTTAACACGTTTTGTCAACTTTCTTTGTCACATGGGTAACCTGAAGCTTCCACTTTACAACTTCCACAAGTCTTGATGCTAAATCTATTTACTAGTACTAAAGATGACAAACAGACTGAGTTTTCCAAGTTTAATTGCTTCTGTTAATCCACAACTTGGATTGCAGAAGCAGCTGTCTTTCCCAGTCTCTATGTAAACTGGATTTCTAAAACATGGTAGGAAGACAACTTGTCAAACATTCAACAGCTTCTATACTGGAAAATGCCTCAAGGTAGTGAAATAAGTATGAGGTCCAATGTCAATTCCATCTGGTTAGCACCAACATTACTTTTCCGAAAACAGTGTCAACGTCAAGACCAACTCCGGCATATAACCATCCAATGACATTTCCAGGAATTCATTATTAAGAAAGGAAAGGGCTACCAGAGCCACAAACCATCAGAAATACATAAAACATGTATTGAGCATATTGATGCCTGTGAAAGTGTCTCTAAACTAAATACGAATTGTTAACCTGAAGTGTCTAAACTAAATACGAATTGTTAACCTGAAGGCATGAGAGGAAGTTGTTCTTGTCTTTTATAAGTTTAACTAACCCTTGGCACCTAATCCTCTAGATTTTGGAAGTCTAACAGCGGCTAAAGGATTGACAATGCCTTGGGAATCTTTTCCCAAGCCCATGCCTTCAACAAAGCCCATCTTTGCCATCATTTTAGATCCAAATCCTTTAGTGTGCTTCTCAAAGGCTCCAATGCTTTGGGGTCTTGCATGCTTTCCATATCTGGAAATGCTCTGAGAATTGCTGATTGTGGATTCATTACCGGTGCTGGAAAGTTCAACACCTAACCCTAGTGATTTTGGACGTTGGACCACTTCGATGGGCTCTGCAATACCTCGATGATCCTTTCCCAAGCCTTCACCTTCTACATAACCCATTTTCGCCATCATCTTGGACCCAAATCCCCTAGTGTGCACTTCAAATGCTCCAACCTTTGATAAGGTTACTGCAGGCTTAGCTTCACAAGTTTCATTAGTCTCCTTCAAGTCGACCTCTGTGATCTCCTCGATTTCAGATTGTATCATTCCGCTAGCAATGAATGCAACTGGCTGATTGGCAAATGAACTCTTTTTAACTCCCTGTTTTCTGGAGGAGGCATTCTTCTGACGGAAAGCTGAGTTCTTTCCTGAATTGCCCTGGACTTGATGTTCCACTTGGTTGAAGCCCCTTACTTTTGCAATTTTCTTCATCCTATTTCTGTCTTCAGTTCCTGAATTTTTCAGTAAGCCTTCACTGACGGCAAAATCAGCATCATCATCGTCAACCCCTATCAACTGAAATCCAAAATGACAGATAAGTTTTATGTTAAATGCAGCAGTTAATGGTGATTGTCCTAGTAAACAACAACACTGAGTATGCAATGTACTAATTGGAGGTGATGGATGTAAAAGAATAACCTTCTCTAGACGCAGTTTATCACTTGCAGATGGCATGCATGTGTGTTGAGTTCGAGCAACTGTAACAAATCTTGGAGTGGAGAAGAAAATTGCAAGTTATCTTTAGCAATAAGAACACTATCACAATGAGTGTAATCTTCCCACACAAGCTAAATACCAACCTCTTCTTGCCAGAACCTTGGCAACTACTACGCAAGCGATAAATTGCTGCTAATCGTTGCACCTGGTATACAAAAGATGAGCATAAAATGAAGCACTGGACTTCAAAGAAAAGAAGGTAGCAACTACATATTCATCTAGCAATCACACCAATGCAATTTATCACCCAACTCTCCAATAATCAACATGCTTGATGACATACAACTTGAGCATTCATGCTGACCCACTTGGTATAAACTGGTGAAGAACAATAATCTATCGTCCTACGAGAATCATAGTGCTGCAGATTTGCGTGTTACTTAAGAATCCACAGCTCAAGTTTTGAGCATCAGAGATCAACCTCCATTATGATACATTTATGCATATTGCATTAGCTGTAGGCAACAAAATTGCCTTGAAATCATTTTTGTAGTGAACTCTATGCTTTGAAGTTCTCATATTTTGCACCATTACACAAATGCAAAATACAACCGATACCATTAAAATCACACTACTGAGAATTTTCGTAAGTAGTTGAAAAGAAAAGTATTTATTCAGTACAACAAGCATGGATTGCAAAAAATAAGAAAAAAAATGAGGATGCAAAACGAAAAATGAGAGCAATCGAAGTTCCAAACCTGTGAACAATCTCTAGAGTGCATGGGTTGGAAAGAAAATATGTCCACTTCATCTAAAACAATTTGCTCCAGTTTCTACAAAATCAGAACAGATGAAATTGTGGGCTCATATAAGAAGTTACAGCTTGAATCGTCAAATACTTGAAACTTGAGTGAAGATTGACCAAGATAGTTAGACATAAGCATAGGCGTAATTAACATGAAGGCAGAACTACCATCACCCCCACCACAGCAACCCTTGAGCAGGTATGAAGAAAGAGCATTGGTGACTTTTCACATGTGCATGCCAAGATGTGAAGTTCTCACAATATCCATGTGGCACCATATGTGTGCATGAATATGCAGTGTGCTTATCAGATATTAAATGAAACTAACATACTATCAAACTTGAAGCTGTGAATAGAAAAAGGTTGGTCAACTTGTATGCTTCATATTACCATATTTATTTTCTGAATATCGACCCCCCTGCGCAACATTCTTTCGCGACGCTTTACAACAATCATTTCTTTACGATGCTTCTTTTTTTCACCTAAACAACAAGCATATAACAAGATTTTGTTAGTTTAACAGAGGGCTATACTAATGTTGAAACATAGATTCAGACTCAGACACAACATAGCCAATCATTTTGCTAACCTCATACTCCAAAAGAGTCTAGGCACAAAAGTTTGGATCCACATGCAGAAATAGTTCATAGAAACAAATGCATGGAGGCAAAGACTAAGCTTTGTTCCTGCCAATCCAACTAAGATTTCATGTTCCCACAAATTAGACTGGCTAACAAAGCTCATCTTAGGGAACCTTAATTCACTAGACATACTCAATGCAGCTAACCATGAAAATTTACCAGGAAATTTTCTGGAACTTTTGTTCCTTTGTGCAATCAAAGGCCAAGACTGGGGCATGTGGGTAACATGCTTCTTTTTTGCAGAAACAGTTCTGGGGTCCTTTACAAGCATAAGATCATCTACATGTGTCATCCAACCAATTCTAGCAGCTAGAGACCAATTCTTTCTTCGGGGAGATTTCTCCATTCCATACATCCTCGATGCTTCCTGCAACTCAATGCTACCCAACTTCTCCACTGTTTCATCAAGGCAACCGCTGGAAGAACTATCCACGTCAAATTCATCCAAATCATTATCTACCAACCATGTTGCTTCCAAAATGTTGTCACTGCCCCCAATTCCTTCCACGTAATCTTCCGCAGCATCTTCGTCAATGTCAAGATCACTATCAGACGTCTGTTCAGAGTCATCACTTTCAGAAAGTTCAGCTGGTTCTGAAGATTCAGAGCCTCCCTCATCTAGGGACTCTTCATCACTTTCACTATCAGTAAGATCCTCTGTGAATAATTTTATGCCTCCAATTGATATAAACCCAGAATTCTTCTTATTAGAGGATGACCCAGTCAGCATTTCTTTGCCTATTTCACATTTTGTGTTTTCATTAACAACCATCTCTTTCTTAGAAAATGGTGAACAAACCAATGAACCATCCTGCTCTTCCGCTTCCAATTGTTTTGAAGATGATCCAATACCGTCTAGGGTCGTCTCAGATTCATACCAGAATCCCAATCCCCTATGCGAGCTCTCATCAAGTGCAAAACTTGAACTATAATCATAGGTGAAGTTCATCTTCTCGGACTCCGATGATGGTGTTCCATCGAAATATGCAACAATCGGGTTCTCCTTGGAATCAACTAAAATAATTGGCTGTGACTCATCCAGATCATTGTCTCCTCTATTATTCGCTCCATCGGATGATTCTATCGGCAAACCCTCCTGCACCATAAGCAAAAGGTAACTAAAGCACTCAACTCGGCCTCTATTATCAGCATAAGAAGCAGATATAATTCAGATAAGGTCAAAAACAAGAAAACTGAACAAACTGATTCTAAATTCAGCTTCATGATTTGGCAGTGACAGAAACATTATTCAACTAAATGGAAATTGTGGGAACTTATGGTTAACTAAATCTTGAATTACTAGTGGAAAGCATGGTTTTGTCAACCAAATCCATACAAAGCCAGCAATTATGTGCAGTTCATCACTTAACATACATTGTTCGGAGAGAAAGATAATAATATAAGGCCGAAACATTCACACCAGACAGATAATTGGAAAACAAGGATGATTAAATCCATCTTCAACAGAAAGAAATGAAAACCAGTAAAGTAAATAAATTTTCTTTTGAATCTTTAAGAGGAAAGCCACACACCTGACACTCAACGGAAGGATACCTATAACCAAAAGCATTTCCATTGGAGCTGGAAGATACGCACTTAGAATCAACAGTTGCTTTTGGTCGATTACGACTCCCTGATCTTGAGCCAGACTGGAATTTCACATTGGGATTCCTTCCTGCAATTAACAAAAAAGGAATTAGAGAAAACATTGAACTATAACATACAAAATACAAAAGCAAATGAGGCAGCTTCAACTTCTTTATTTCATGGTCTAGAAGACGAACTAAACTATCAAAACCAACAAAACTACGCAAGACCCTTAGTGACCGCATCATTCAAGCAGACCACTTCTCGCAAATTCCAAATGGAAGAACATTTTCATCTGATTCAACTTATATAACGAATACTCAACCGTGTAAAGTGTAAAAAGATCAAAATTTTCTTGTCTACGAGACCAACCCAACAAAGCTAACCCACATATAATCATCTTCCATATCCAATTCAACTTATATACCAAACACTGAATCATCACATCCAACACGCAAAAAAGACTCAAACTTTCTTCATCTTTCCAATCTACGAAAAAAAACCCATCAAAGATAATATAAATACCATATGATCCATCCCATAAGAGACAGATGATCATACCGGTGAAAGAAGCCGGAGAAGAGTGAGAACTTGGAGACCAATCAGCCAATTCACCGCCTTCAACAAACAAGGAGTTTCTGAATCTCACCGAACCTCCCCCTCCTCCTCTTGATCTCCTAACGCTCTCATTTCTGTTCCTACTTCTGTTGTTGCCGCTGCCGCCGCCGCCGCCGCTCTTGCCGGGTCTCCTCTTGCCACTTCCGCCCATCGTCGCCGTGTTTCCTTGTGTCCTCAAACAGAGGAGGCTTTGCTGTGGGGTCGTCCTTGTAGAGTTAATGGGCCGTGGAGTGCACGCAAGGTCCACTAAAGAGCGCGGATCGTGGGGTATCCGGTGACCGTATATTATTAATCAGTGGTGGTTATTCTTCTTTTGTTATCGTTTACTGTGTTATTGGTCTTAATCCATTCTTGAATTGATACATGTGATCTCTAACCATTGGGTCTTAGCCATTCTTCGGCCTAAGGATTTAAGGCTTCACTAAAATGGCCCATTTTGTGGGAGAATTTTGTTGTTATATAGACTTAAATATTCAATACAACATAAATTTATGACTTAATTTTTATATACAAATTCATTTCACTATTATAGAATTTAACTTTAAATATAAATAAGAGAATTTTGTTAATATGTACAAATAGAAGGGTTTATTCAAAATTGAATCTTTTAAAACTCACTTTCCATTAATTCCGAATATTTGATTTTAAAGTTAAATTTGAGTTTGATTAAGTATAATTTAATTTTTTGTCTTTAAATAAACTAAACTCTTTTTATAATTAATCAAATTTAAATTTTTATTAAATTTAGATATAATTCAACTTAAAATATTTATAATTTAATTTAATTTAACAATTTAAATTAGATTATGCTTAAGCTAATCATCATCAATTCCTTAGTTAAAAGCATTCGGATATAAATGAGAATATATTACACTGTAAACCTAAAATATATTAGAATACGAATCTTTGATTTTTTTAATATAGAAATCATTTCTTGTCATCACAGGACAATTTAACGTATAAAGTTCCTAACATATCCACCAACCTAGGGTGTGAGTTAATTAAGCTCCAACAACATTAGATGTGATGTAAATGTAATAGTTGGGAGATGGAGAATTTGTGTAGGCAGGCATCGTACTTGCTTGGTGGCTTTAATGGGCTCTCTCTCCTTCTTCACCACCCGAGACCATGGCGTCTCTTGGTGATTAAAAACTCCGGAGCATAAACTCCAAGGCGTAGGTGAGTTGGTAAGGAGCTTTTCTGGTTTAAGTAAGGTTGCGGATTAGAACCTCCCTCATGTATGCAGCCGTTTAAAACTTGGGGTCAGACCTTTACCTCTCGCAAGGGATCTACCCGGCTCGAGCAGGAATTAATCTAGGTGTGAATGGCTTAAATGTGCCTTCTCATAGTTAGAACCCGCCTAAGACACCTTGTGGGCAACCAAAAAAAAAAAAAAAACTCTGGAGCATATGATCAGTTTGCCTCTTGTAACTTAGGATGAGCTAAAGACAGATTGGTCATGCTTTAAGGTATTGACGCTGTGAATTACAGGAAAATATGTTAAGTATGTATGATAACAACAGGATTATTAAATCTATTTTTTAGATTACTTTATATGAAATTATTAAACTAACTTTTCTTTATAATTTCTTTCACCTCATTGTCATTATCATATTCATATTCTTAATCAACTTAAAATTAGTGATTAACAATTTATTTTAATTTAATTCAACTTGGTATTATATTAATAAGTTAATATAATTTGACCAAAATTTGATTCGATCTTTAGTTTTGAAATTTTATATTATTTTATTAAAATTAAATTAAATAATGGCATTGTTTTTGTTAATTTTTAAAATAACATAGATTTAACTTCAAATAACTATTCAATTTAATCTCAAACAATTTTGAGTCAAATTCAAGTCATAATCTCCCTAATCCGTTGCTAACCCTAGTGGAGACCTTTCTTGCATCTCCGTAAGCAACAAGAGAAGAACATTAAGAAGGTTACAAAGTCAAGAAGATGACAACAAATGCAGGAAAAGCTTTGGGACTAACATTGAACGGAATGTTACAAATGACACAAAAGAGATGGAGTTTCACACTATCTCTCTCTTTCTCTCACGCAATTCATCACCTGTCGTCTTTGCAACAACAAGATTCTTCATTCTAATTCCATGAACTTAGACGACCTACTACATTCCTGGATATCTTGTATGCCATTTACTATGTTACTTGTAACGCTTGCACCTTCTTCAACTGTCAAACAGTACGTTCTCTAATTTGCAGGTTTTGGTAGGTTTGACATTTTCGTTGGCAAGAGATGGAAGGAATCAAAATGCTTTATTTGCATGTGGTATATATATGTTAAACAGTTTCTTTAGTGATGTATGAAGATATTGTCGATTGCAGACGGATGATTTCTTCTTTTCCAAGACATTACCAGGCATTTTCTGCACCGCAAGTAATCTTAGTAACCATGAATAAAGTCGTATTACTTACCCTTTTTTTTTTCAGGAATTGACCAAATAATTAATGTTATGTAGATTGATGCAAAAAACCTTTAAATTATATTTAAATATAACAAAAAATTATGAATTAATGATATTATAATCATATATCATTTATGAATTAAAAAGATACCGATTTAATTCGTAATTATATAATCTACTAACTTAAATTGAGATGATACAAAATTATTAATTTATCAAATATTAATTAATCTTTTGTTAAGATTACATACACTTTTATTTTCTTTTTTGTTTATTATAAATGAAAAAGTTCTTTTTTCTTTAATATTATTATAATGCAACTTGTAGTTTGCGTAAAAATATTATTGTAATTCAAACTAAAATTATAATAAGACCTCCACTTCAATTATTTGGAGGATTAAAACAAACTTTTCGTGTAGATGTTTCCATCACTACTCAAGGGGAAAGGTTACATTCTCTTTTTTCTTCTCTATGAATTCGGTTGATACCAATTATAACATGTTAAGTGTCTATTCAATTTTTTGTTTGATTCGTAAGCCAAATTACCATATAAAATGATTTCTTTGAAGTGAATTTCAATATTGTTCATTGATTTGTATAATTGGAGTTTTTGGTGTGACGAATTCTTAATTGGCTTTAGTTGATTTGCCAGAGTATCAGGAGTGCAAATATTCCAGTTAAAAGATTATGCGTGGGAACTAGAGAATCTTATAACCAAATAGCTTTTTGTTAAATTGTCCTGAATCCTTCCAGTTATTTTGCAAAGATTGAGGGAGAGTCATTAATGTATCTTAGATTCATGAGATTCTACAGTTACAAAGAAACAAGGAAGAGAACATGTTCTAGTTCACGAATAGGATAGATAGATGAATGATCATAAAACAAGGTAAGGAAAGAAGACCTAAAACCAAATTTTACTGTTCCTCCAGAAATCTCCCTCATAAAAAAAATAAGTAAAGTAATTATTATTAATTTTCAGGATTTTGGCTTCACTCTCGTAAAAGACCAAAACATTAACTTGGTCTTCACCAAAGCACAAGACACGGCTCTATTAGCTCCTACTCACACAACAACCTTTTCAATACACGCACCCTTCCACTCCACCTCTGCTCTGCTGTATAACAACAAGCTACAACCTCCTATAAATTGCCTTGTACCTATTCAGGCCAAAGACTTCAACTTTCTTAGTACTTTGTCATTGAGAAAGAGACGAGGAAAGGGATAGAGAACGAGAAGGTTACGCAGCAGAGAGGTGGCAGTGCGGACCATGGCCACTGGAGCTGCCGATGGGTTTTTCAGGTATGTCTACGATGGTTGTTTGTCCGGCGGCGACATGGGTATTGAACGCCGACCGTATCATCGTAACTGTCAGTGTGCACTTCATAAGAACCGTGAGAACTGTCCACATGCCATTCATAAGTCCAAAAACGTCAAGTATCCGATTAGACGGTCATGGAGTGAAGGGTGTTTAGCTTTGGCAGCTTATTGCCACTCCTTGCCGTCGTCTTCACCGACGATGCAAGCGTTGGAGGAGACAGGACCGAGCAGGGATTGTCGAATGAAGAGAAGAAGCAGCAGGCTGAATCTGCTTCCAGAGTAGTGAAAAAGGTCTCGACTTTGGAGCATCTTCGTGCATGTAAAAGCTGCCCAGTTAAGGGCTTTTCTGTATCTTGTGAGATCTGAAAAGAAACAAGGTTATTTGTTGCCCAGAAAATTTTCAGTGTTGCAAAGTATGGTAGAGAAGTATTTCTAATGGTTTAATCCCTTTCTTCTCTGTACTGTATTGTTCCTTTAAAACCTTAATTTGTTATATATATATGTAAACTACTAACAGTTCTATCAATCTTGTAGTTCGGTTTTCTTTTCTTCTTCTTCTTCTTCTGTTACATCGATAGAATTGGGAAAGTTTCAAGAAAAGATCTTTACAATCAAGACCAAATTTTCAATGGTTTTAAAGTATCAGGACATGAACAGAACAGGGTAAGTTTCAGCCTTCAAGCGAGGATTTTTTATTTAAAATCAAGAACACAACTTTTAATCAGTTTAATTGAAGTTTTCGTTTGAGGAAATTGATGAACAGTGTTTTGAAAAAGACATGAAGGGAATCAACGGTTTACTGTCCCTTCGGGAGATCCGATAAAATTGGAACGATACAGAGAAGATTAACATGCCTGCGCAAGGATCTTTAGTTTTCTGATTACATCACAACCGGCCATTGACGTGTTCATGGAAGTTAGTATCACCAGAGTGAATCTTTATGAGAAAAGCACAGATCTTGACAGCTTTGTAGTAGATCTTCAAAACCAAACAGGGCACTTGGGTTGAATGGTCCGCCCGTACCAGAAAAGACACAATCACATGCAAACAAAGTCATTTTCACTCGTTTTCTTGCTTTTCTCTTCTTTCCCTATCGTTAAATTGCAAGGATCTTCGAAGTTCAGTGTTGGGATTAAGACATGGCAAGCACAGTTTTGTCACCGACATTTATCACATGGTGGGCTCAATTTGCTCAACGATAATCCATTCTTTTCATTAACTGAATCAGAAGGTTAAAAAATAAATTAATCTGCAAGTGGGAATCCTGTAACTAGAACACCTTAAACAATGTTTTAGTTAAATGAACAGAGCCGACCAAAAATCAAGGGTCCCCACTTTCAACATGTGAAGACACATACAGCTAACGTTATTTTGCAGCTGGCAAGCATGAAGCTTCCAGATGGAAAGAACATCTCATGACTTCAACGCCAACTCCTACATGGAACCTGCAAAGAGATCTGTGAAACACATTTTTGACTTAAAAGCTATAGTTTGAGTTGATTTTAAACCTATTTCGTCAAGTTATCTTTCCAATAAAAGAATTGATCTTACGTATCATTGAACTTACAGTTTTTATGTGTCAACATTATTGGTGTTGATACCTCCTTAGGAAAAAGAAAATATACATGTACTTAGGCTTGGCAGTGCTCGGTCCGGCCAGCCTCCTATCTTTTCTAGTTAATTATAAAATAATATTATTTTAATATAATTAATCAAAATTTTCTAAAAGTTAGAACAAAGCTATTTTGAAAATAAAAGGCCGAATGTATTTTCAAATTTAACTATAATTTAAATTTAAGATTTCAATCAATTCAAATTTGACTCGTTAATTTTAAATCTGATTAAACCGACTAATTCTTAACATTATGATTTTAAAGAAATTTCAATAACTTTTCATATTTTTTCATAAAAATATTCTTTAAAAATAAAATCATAATATATGTATAATTACTGAAAATTATTGTCCACGTACACAAATTATATAATTTATCTTGGCAATCAAATTCCATAATTATGGAATCAAAGTTCTAAATTTAATTGTCTGATTAAAAGATATTGTATTTGTGGCTTAAGAGATGTGGATATGTATGATGATAAGATTAATGCCTATACAAAAGAAAGTGGCAAATTCATGATACTATTCTAATAGACCCATGATATATTTTAGAAAAATGTAGCAACTCACCGTCAATTTTTGAGAATTAATGACGTGTCTAGAAATATATAAGCAAAATTAATATTAATATTATAAAATTAACTCTAATATATCATAATCTCAAGTCATACAAAAATTAATAACTAATTTTAATATATGGGTTAGGGAGCATGTGCCACAATAAATATTGTTAGCTTGATGGTTACACTTTTAGCAAGACATTTTCTTTAATGCTACAAATTTACCTAGGTTTGTAACTAGGGAAATGTACAAATTTTCAGGCGGAATGTACCTTACGATTTATCTAGTTTCCTAACTTCTTCAGGGTGACATAGAACGGACAACACTCAATTCTAGGCTAATCATTAGAATTTAGTAGGTGCAAGAATTAATAGGTTAAAATAAATCCCATCAGTAAAATTATATTATGTAATAATATGACTTGGAAGGAAGAATATATTTACTTTTTAATGTAACGATTAAGACTCAAAATTGAGTATCAACCTCGTTAAGTTATTTATTAATAATCACCTTCGTTGATTGATTTGCCCCAGCAACAATAGAATCTCCTTTTCAAGGTACTCGAACATTTGAGTAAAAAGCCACTTAAAGAATCATTAGAGTAAAAAGAGGAGTAAAAGCTACGAAAAAGATAAGTCTGTTTATGTCAACAACTGAGACTAGATCCTATAATTTTTTACCATCGTAAGGCATAAACTAAGCAGAATAGAATTAGAAACAAAATGGCACTGTCGTGTACGCTGTCTAAATGAGACTCTTGGGGCCACGACAACTTGTGTTACATGTTCCGATTCCAATAATGTCTCAAGAAAACATTTATTAGCAGAGTAATTAATTAACGTACTACACACACGTTCTCCATGGGTGCAGGAACTTGACCACTGGATGCTGAAGGCACTTAGAAAAATTGCGGAGGAGTGTTCAAATGTGGGAATCTAGAAAACCGAAAAGATTGTGAACTTTGTCCTATACTGTTCGCTTTTTTCGATGAGTTGGTGCTTGAGGTGGCACGATTCAATTTTCTCCAAAGTTTGACAATGTCGACAAAATGATGTTAATGTAAGAAGGCTCCAGAGATTTGGCTTTGCTTACTGAAAAGAAGACATAATTTCTCTTCGATACCTTCGTTCAGCCGTTAAAGATGCCAAGTTTGGTAAGAGGAGAGCTACTATGTAGTTGTATGTATAATTTAATTTAACCAAAAAATTGCTTTCTTAAATAAATTCTTTAATTGTTATATTTTAAATTAAGAAATAAGTTGTCAATGAGAGTCTTTCTGATAATTATAATTGAGAATTTTTACTAAAATACTATTAAATATGACTATAATTATTTTTATAATAATTATATTTAAAACGAATTGTAAGTGATACATGCAAATTTAATAATTTTACAATTCAAAGTCTCCTTCACCACTCAACCATAAGGTTCACTATTTTTTTGCTTGCTACAGGACTAAACAAACTGATACCTCTTTTTGTTCTTTGTGACTTCTAACTTCCAACATACAACAAAAGAACAAATAAGGTAACGAAATCAACCAAAGTAAGTTAGAGAAGAGAAGTTCCGGAGAATACAAAGACTGAAAATGGAATAGGCCAAACTCATTAGTTGTCTCAGGGAAGTGTGAATCGGCCGTACTCGTGAAGTAACTACATTGCAATCATCTCCTTCCTTGGCCTCTTATTTCTATTTCAATATCAGAAAGTATATCAACCGACTAGTGATATGCTCTCATTCCAAAATACCTTCAGTTTCAAGCTTATTTAAACGCTTACCAAATAATGCATTAGTTCCAAGTTTCAAGTTTCAAGGCTTCCATTGAAAAGGAGAGGGAGGGAACAGAATGGCCTCAGAAGCAGCGAACATGGTGCTTCGATGCGTCGATATGGATATTGAACGTAGACCTTACCATCGCAACTGCACTTGTGCGTTGCACGGGCTAAAATCTGTAGGTTCAGGTTCTTGTCTTCAGAGAAGGTCTGCATCATACCCCAAGAAACAAGCATTGAAGCTTCATTCGTTATCAATGGCAGCTTCCAAATTATCTTCTCAATCTTCTGTTCCATCAGATAAAAGCATAGAAGCTACATGTAAGGCTCTTGTACGCAAAAGAGAGAATCTTGATGTTTGATATATATTGTATTCATTTTCTTCTGTACGTGAAAAGTTATGTAGAGAAATAGATATGTTTGCTTCCAATTCACATCCCGATAAGTTGGAATCTATTATTATTAATTACAACTGAATTGATGGAACCTGGAGGTGAATCTGTTTCATGTAATTAAGCACCATGCATTCTAACGGAGAAAAGATCAACCATTTGTGATGATATATGGTGTTCAGGCAAAGGGAACGATTCAAGTTTGCTAAGCAAATTCATACTCGGCCTTATTTCATCTTTGGTTTTTATGTTTGTGAGCCTTAAAGCGAATTTGCATGCCTTTACAAGACGCAGAGTACGTGTGGAATCTACATCAGTATCTGAAAAATCTCGGAAACTTTTCTCCGAATTCTTATTTAAAAGCTTGGTTATGGAAATTAAGCCTTTGATGACGAGTAAAATGGAACTAGATTAATATAAGAAAGCAATCATGATTGACTTTGTGCTGCGGAGACAAAACTAAGTTGTTGTACATCATTTTTTTTTTCAATCCTTTAGAAGTTTTTTCATCCAACTTTTATCTGAAATTCATACTTGACAAAAGCTGAATCGTTTGTCCAGTTATAGCTCATGCCCTCTGTTGTGCAGAAACGTGAATAAATTTGGAGTGAAAATAAAATAATAACAAGAACACCAAAATTTTTATACTGGTTCGGCAATGCCTACGTCTAGTTTGGAGACGACTGAGTATTTCACTATAATCAGTGAGAGCATATAATAGTATTTATTACTCAATTTTTCAAGAGACCCAAAATTAACCCACTCCTATTAGAAAAGAGAAAACAAAAAAATATATATCTAATTTTTCTTTTCTCTCTCCTTCTCACTATTCTTCTCTCTCTTCTTCTTCGAAAATTTGCTCTCTCACTTCTGAAAAAAACTCTCTCCCACTAAACAACTTATGCTCTTCTCCCAACTCTCATATCTTTCGTTGTTGTTCCTCCCATTTATAGAGAATTCAATGGGTGTGAACAATGGGTGTGAAAGCTAGCTGTACTACCGAAATCTACCGGAAAAAACAAGCCACCATTGTTGATCACCGAAAGCAAGCTTCAATTTCTGACTTTGAGAAGGTAAGAGTTCTGACTTTGCGAGCTTCCATTTCTGACTTTCTTTTAGACAATATTCAACAATCTCCACCTTGGCTCAAATCCTCGAAGTGGAATTTCCAATGATCGTCTCCCAATCCCTTACGGGCCAATCAACAAATTTGACAAATGCCAATCAAGTCTAAACAATACTTA
Organism: Erythroxylum subrotundum; assembly: GCA_027563845.1. NCBI lineage: Eukaryota > Viridiplantae > Streptophyta > Magnoliopsida > Malpighiales > Erythroxylaceae > Erythroxylum > Erythroxylum subrotundum. The sequence goes on from JAOQMQ010000007.1 coordinate 23,900,082, forward strand.
AACTTGAGTAAAGCAGCTGGTTTTGTCAACATATTAGCAGGATTGTCAGCAGTCTCAATCTTCTGAAGAAGGATATTTCCCTCATCAATAATCTCACGAACAAAATGGAACCTCACATCAATGTGTTTTGTACGTGCGTGATGAACTTGATTCTTTACTAAATAAATAGCGCTCTGACTGTCGCAATGTGTTAAGTCAAAATGACTTTAATAATAATTTTGATGATAAACCAAAAGCAGACGGATGAAAAGCAGACAGATGATAAACAAAAGAAAGCTTAAAAGAAAAGCAGACGGAAGCAAGTTGCAAAATGCAGACGGAAGCGGAAAGCAGACAAAAGCAAAATACAGACGGAAGCGGAAAGCAGACGAAAGCAAAATGCAGACGGAAGCGGAAAGCAGACGAAAGAAAAATGCAGACGGAAGCATCAGTTTAAGTTAGTTACAGAACTCAATTGAATAACCGTTTCTTTAAAGAATCAAGAAGCAGTTATCCAAGAAGCAGTTGAAGACTAGACTATAAACAAGTCGAAGATGAAGACTGCAAAAGCAAATGAGATTACAGAGCGAATCAAGTGATAGAAATCAGAAAAGTTATACAAACTCTTGAGAAAGATTCTCGTGCGAACATTGCTAGAGCAATATTTTTCTGTAATAAGTTCGATACACTTTTCAAGTTTGAAAGTGCTACAGATAGCCTGAAGAGGCTAAGCGTAAAAGAATACTGATTGTGAAGAGACTTGAAGAGGCTCAGCGAAAAGAATACTTGTAAAAGTTTGAGAGTTAGTGAAATCTCAAAAGGTTATCTGAGGACTGGACGTAGCCCACGGTTTGGGGTGAACCAGTATAAAAATTACTGTGTCAAAAACTCTCAACCCTCTCTATTTCATTACTGTGATTTTCGATATTTCTATAATACGCAAGTGTTTAGAAAAACGTTTACAA
>JAOQMQ010000007.1:23922259-23937538 GCA_027563845.1 Erythroxylum subrotundum
AAAAAGATTAATTAAATTATTAACAAGGAATTGAATAATTATTATAAAAAATTTAATAATTAGTATTATTATTATTATTATCATTATTATCAACTTCTAATATTAATAACGAATTTAATAATAATAATAATAAATTTAACAAATACTCTACAAAAAATTTAATTATTAACAGAAGAAATTTAATAATAACATTTAACTGCAACTATAATAATGAAAATTAAATTAATCCACAAAATTATGTATAATAATAATAATAACAATAACAATAATAATAATAATTAATTAATTAATTAAATACACTTTATAATACTAAGGAATTTAATAATGTTATGAATAATAATAAGTATTTTTAATAATAATAATAATAATAGTAATAATAATAATAATAATAAAGAACTTAATATTAATAATAATACTAATATTAATAATAAACCGTTTGTAAAAATTTATTAAGATTAATTATAATAAGTATATATACTCCAGTCAGAAATAATAATAATAATAATTAAATATTATAAGAATAATTATATTATTCAGAATAATAAAGTTAATAATAATAATAAGAAAATTAGTATTTATAACAAATTTCATAACAATAATAAAAATTAATATAATTAATAAATAATAATAATAATAATAAGTATTTGTTATATAATTCATTTATATACTTTGCAAAAAACATCGTAATGATAAGAAGTTAGTATTAGAAGAGTTGAAGTTGAATATTAGAAGTTGCGTCAAAACTTCACAAGTGCAAAACATCCTCTGTCCAAGAAACACGCGGCTGTAACTAAATGGCTTTGAAAGAAAACGGCGGCTTGTGGCTGTCCAAGAGGAGAAGAACACAGGCACTACACGTCTGTTAAAATTTGAAGAAAAAACGATACCGTCTTACTCTTCGACAGAGTAAAACAGAGTTAGATCCGACAGAGGATCTGCTCTCCTGTGACAGAGGCCAATGTGTGCAATATGGAAAACGGGAAGTCAAATTTTGACACGCCAAACTATAGGTCCCCTCAAATTCTGACACGCCAAACTATAGGTCCCTACCTCAACTTGCAGCTTACAGTTGTACGAGGCTGATTCGTTATACTCTTTCATGCTTGTGCTCTAAACCTGTTGTCCACACCTTTTTGTGGTCCATGAAAGCTCCCGTCTACACGTGTCCTCCGTCGCCGTCCCACTCTCCACAAACCGCCAACAAGTAGGCACCGTAGCCTCACTGTGTAAAGATTGAAACTTGACCCCTCTCCACATGTCACAGTCCTTCTCTCTGTTGTGAGTAAACCACAGCAACCCTTAAACGTATGCCCCTTTCAACACTTGTCTTGGATCTTTAAAAAAGCGTCTTTCTTATGATACCTCCACCATATTTACTATATTTTTGCAGGATCCAATGATACAATAGGATAGTATAATATTAGTCAATTGTTTATTGTTATCTACCATGAAAAATCTGGTCTTTCTTGATTAGATTATGCACAAATGATGGTTTAAGCTGACCTCAACAACCAACTAAGTGTAGAAAAGAGTTTTTATCGACAAGTCTTCTCGAGGGTGTCTGGACTCTGGAGCTAACTTTCTTTGTTTCCTAGAAGACAATAGAAGAGAAGATCACTTGTAGACATATTAATCTTTCGTTGGAACTTGAAAGTCCTTTCCTTCTTTCTTTTTTTGCACTATCGGGACACCGGCTAATGTTGCTGTGAAAGTGAGTTGCTTGTAAATGGCTTTCCAAGATCATTTTTCTGGGCACCTGTCTTTTCAGGCGCCGGCTTCGTCAGCCTCAGCAGGACCGGCGTGGCTCAACAACGCTGTTTTTCAACGGACCGATGATGGTATGAACCGAAACCGTAAAAGCGAGAGTGGTAACAACAACGTCGGTGAAGAGGAGTTTTTGGATAGCGATGTTGGAGGTGGTGATAATTGGGAGAAGGCCAAATGCAAGGCGGAGATATTAGGTCATCCGTTGTATGAGCAGTTGTTAGCGGCTCATGTGGCTTGTTTGAGGATAGCAACACCAGTGGACCAGTTGGCCAGGATCGATGAGCAGTTGGCACAGTCTCAGGACGTGGTGGCTAAGTACTCGGTGTTGGGGCATGGTCAAGTGGTGAACGACAAAGAACTTGATCAGTTTATGGTTAGTGCTTCTTCTGTTCTCTTCTTTCACTTATTGGTCTGAAATTTGTGAGCTTAAGGTTCGTTTGTTGTTAGAGAAGAGAAGAGTTCCGATTAATTGTGCTTGAGAATTGGAGTGTACTGAAAAAATACTGACTTCTAGCTGGCAATCGTGCTAAAGATTTCAAGAAAGATAAAGATGTTTCCTTTTGTCACACCCTTGATAATTTGAAAATTTTCTGATCCACGTATGATATTGGAAATTCGGACTCTTCTTGGAAGACTACTTGTAGCTCTTGTCTTTTGGTTGAAGAGTTGCTAATTGTGCAGAATTCATTCTGCCATGAAAGAGCAACTCCAAGTTTCTGGAAAATGTTGTAAGGATTAGTATTTGAGTAAAAATTGAGTCTAATCTTATCATGGTCTTCTGTTTGCACAAATTCTGTAGTGATTACGTCTTTTCCCTTATTGATAGCTAGGGTATTATTACAACCTTACTTTTCCTTCTTAAGTGGTTCTGCACCATTTTTATGTATATAATTTCAAATCTGCATCGTCATTGTTTTCTTATTTCTCATTTGAATCCCTCGTTCCCCTCTTAGAATCTTTTCCTTCTATGCAGACACATTACGTTCTGTTGCTGTGCTCCTTTAAAGACCAACTGCAACAACATGTGCGTGTACATGCTATGGAGGCAGTTATGGCTTGCTGGGAGCTTGAACAATCTCTACAAGGCCTGACAGGTAACTAGCAATCCAGCCTAACTCCTCTTCTTTAACTGATAAGAGATAAAAGAGGCCTTAGTCCTGTTCAGAAGTAGTTTTGTTCTTTTCCTAGTTTTGTTCTCCTTTTCCGTTAGCAGAATTCTACAACTCTTTCAGGCCAATTTTTCATCCTAGCTTGCTTATAATTTTAATGAACAGCCTTATGCAGAGCCCGAAACGTTGTACCTGGAGCAAAAACTTGTCGACACAATGATTTATGATACGAGAACTTGTTATATTAATAACGAAATTGAGATGATTTCATTTTGTACTATTTGTTGGATTGTGCTTATCAAGAAATGGAGTCTCATTTTTCCTGCCTGTCTACCTGCTGATGTATGCATCATTGTTCTCGATTACCTGATCTTCAACCTCACTTTCATTCTTAAACTACTATGTTGGATAATCGAAAGAATGTCTTCTTATATGCATATGCAGTAAGCTCAACATGAATGGTTGATAGTAAGGGCTCTCTTCTAATTCATATAAACTAGTTTCTTTCCCTAATCCAAGTGTTTTGCTAATTCAAGTTTACCGTACTGTTGTTAAAGAATTTTAATCAATACCACCTCTATTTTGTTTGATATTGCCTGCTCTGGTTGAAGCAGCTAAATTCAGAACTTGATTCCTGATAAATCTTGCTTAACAGGTGTATCTCCTGGAGAAGGCACTGGTGCAACCATGTCTGATGATGATGAAGACCATGCAGACAGTGATAACAACTTTTATGATGGAAGTCTGGATGGCCCTGATAGTATGGGATTTGGTCCTCTCGTCCCTACTGAAACTGAGAGGTCCTTAATGGAGCGTGTTAGGCTAGAATTGAAGCATGAGCTGAAACAGGTTAGTCTGGATAACATTCACATGGAATTTTAGTTGGCGAAACAGGTCCAACTGAGCAGATTTCTGTTGATACAGGATTATAAGGAGAAGATTGTGGACATAAGGGAGGAAATTCTACGTAAGAGGCGAGCAGGAAAGCTGCCTGGTGGTACTGCCTCCATCTTAAAAGCTTGGTGGCAATCACATTCTAAATGGCCTTACCCAACTGTACGTGCTATCCATTTTTTCCTTTTTAATGGTGCCTCATTTATTTCATCTAAAGTTATTGATTGACATTACTGTAGGAAGACGACAAGGCAAAACTAGTGCAAGAAACAGGCTTACACTTGAAGCAAATCAATAACTGGTTCATAAACCAAAGAAAGAGGAATTGGCACACAAACCCTTCTGGATCTACATTGAAGAGCAAACGTAAGAAGTAAGCCAATAACCAAACCAGGTTTTACTATTAGTCCAAACTTATCTTCAGTTTGCCTATTGTAACTGGGAAAACAAGTAATGCAGGTAAAAGCCAGTGAGAAGATGCTTCGTGTAAATAAAACAGGAGACTGCTAAATTTGCTACTTGTCCTTGCTTGGGAAGTCAGCATCAGAGAAAGTTGAGTGGTAATCCAACAGGAAAGGAATTGCTCTAGAGTAAATTAAAAGTTTTGCTTGGATATATGTTGCGTGCTTGCTGAAGCTTGACAACTTGGGTGCTTCTCAGTTTGTGTAAAAGTTTCACCTGTCATTTCTTTTTGACAAGGATCCTTGTTTCTACTAACTTTTTAAATTATAGGTGTACGAGTGAGGCAATAGCCAATAGTATCTTGTCTGGTTTCTTGTCCCAGTGGCATGTAGTTTTGCCTTGTCTGTACTGTACTTTACCTGGAGATATCAGAAACTATTTATTTATGGAGCAGAATCTAGAGCTTATAACAAATTTGATCATTGGAGCCACTTTTCTCTGTCAAAACAGCAAAACTACAGCAGCTTAGTAATTTCCTTCTGACACCTGATTTTCTGAAACTTTAATTCCTGGGAGTGTTTATTATATTGGATTCCTCTGTTGTAACCTTCACAAACATGAATCATGTTCACAAGTTTACTTAAATCATTCACTGCTAGAGACATGAGGCACTGTTAAGTTGGAAAAGAGTTTTCCAAAACTTGTTTCAAACTCTCTGAGAAAACCAAGTTGTATTTGAATTTGAATGGCCTGGTGTTAAATCTTTGACCATAGACTGTAAATGAACACAATAGGAATGCCCTTGTGACGTATGACATGATATCTAAAAGCACTCAGACCTGTTCTCTCTCATGAGAGAATTCTCAAGTTTTGACCATCTTCTGCTACAAAATTATCTTATGCTAGCTTATTGTAGTCCGTACTTTCTTTTGATGCGATTGAGAAACTACCACGAATTAACAATGAAAGAAAAAGAAAAATCCAACGCGGAGCAGAGAGAGCATTGAATGAAAGAATTTACAATCAAGTAATGATATTTTTACAATCTGTTTTGACTCTTATCATCCAAGATAGGAGTAGCAAATCGTGTAGTGAAAGTACGAATTGAACAATCTTCATCACTCTCAGCACCTGAATCAAAGTTCAAAGCATAGCTTTCAGGGTCATATTGAAACTGGTTCTTTTGTTTCCTGTTCTTGCCATATGCACTGAACTTTCTAATGAAGGTCTTCCACTTCGGTCCTGCCAACATCTCTGAAGTTTCCTTCAGTTTCTTTAGCTTCTTGGCCACCCATGTTTCTCTGTGCTCTCCTGTCTGGTTCAGTAGATGTTTGTGTTCGATATTGTCTTGGTGGGACGATCTAAAGAAGAGTCCAAAACAATTGCACATATCAGCTGAAAAGGCGTCTTCTTCATAGCTAGCGAAGTGATCATCTCCTTTTTGTTCATGCTCCATTGTTGTCGGCGATTTGGTTGGCTTCATGATAACCTTTTCTCTTCGAGTTTATTTAAGAGTTGAGATTATAATGAAACAGAGGACTATTAATATTGGAAATCCACACAAAAGGAAGTTGACAGGAAATGGAAGAGAGGATAGACACAAACTGGGAAGAAAGATTGAATCTTTAACACGGAGAACCAACAGAAAATGTACGCTGAGTAGGAAGGAAGGAAGGAAATTCCACGGAACCTGTAAGAGACTTGCGTTTATAAGGTTTGGTGCTGGAAAAGATCGATCTTTCCTATAATGGAATATGAAACTGCAATGGAACAGTTTAGTTAAAACATAAAACTTGACAATTTCAATGATGAACTGAAACTGAGTTCCTAGTTTCCTTGAAAGCTGTCCGAATTTGATTTATTTTTATAAAGCCGGCTCCATTTGCACTTCGAGACGCGTTGCCTTCCAAGAGTTGGTTACACGTACACGCTGTTGAAACGCTTTCCATTTGCATGAAAACTAGTCCATGCGGACTCATAATAACTAATAAACTAACTTCATTGAGAAATAATAACTGTTGAATAGAAATTGGGATCCCTAGTTATCCAACCTTAAGGGAATTTTGATTATAATGCCACAAAATAGTGGTTGCTATAAAATCTTAAACCGAGTTAAGCCAACTTGTCAAAAAATATATTTAAAACACGTGATTTAATAATGATTGAAAATCGAGACGAAATGCTGCTAAGACTATTTTTGGTTCATTTTCCAAGCAAAAGCTATCATGCCAATCCTCATTGAAGGTACAATCCTCGAATCATTTGAAGGAAGGAGCAAATCCATCAATTTAACCAATTACTACTAGCCGAATCAAGATGACGAAAATATAAGTATGAAGTTGATGGAAGATTTAGATGCGTTGAAAAAATAGTATGGTAAAACTCAATAACATCAAATGTTCAAAACAAAGGCAAAACAACTTGAAATCCGAGGGGGTACCAAACCAATTGACAAGTTTAGAGAAGCTATACTTCATATTCCAGAACATCTTGGAAACAAGAAATGAAGAAATCAGGCCTTCACTGTACCACACCTAATATGCAACTTTTCAACAAAACATCAATACTATGTTTCTTTGTACATCACATAGAAGCTGAACATGCTGGTGGGCAATGCCAGATATTGTACATATCGATACCTGATCCTGAATCATTTTTGCGCTTGGGACTGTGCTGCTGTCTGAGCTTGCTGTGCTGTGTTTTGTCCCTTAGGTGGAATCTTAGCAGCCATTGCACGTAACTCACTCGCAATTTCTGTGAAGCTCGGTCTCTCTGATGGTTCTGCTGCCCAGCATCTCTCCATCAACGATCTCCAGTCAGTGTCGCAAGATTCGGGGACTGGCGGCCGCAACGTATTGCTTACAATACCACCTGAATGTGTAGTAGGCAATGATAAATGTAGTTGGAAGATCATAATACTCTAATGCTACATGATGTTTGGTACAGCTTAAAAGTTACCTATAATTGCCCCATAGTGTAAATCTGCATAAGGCTCTTCCCCAGTTAAAAGTTCCCACAGCACGATACCAAACGAGAATACATCAACCTAAATCAAATGAAGACAGACTATAACGAAGAGGAATGTTCAATCTTAAACACAGAAATAACAGAAAATGAAGAAAAACCTGAGGGGAGAAAATTTTTGACAAGAGCAAAGTAGACAATTGAAAGCACATACCTTCTCAGACACAAGACTACTGCTGCCATTCAGAAGCTCTGGTGCCATCCATGGAAGTGTCCCACGCACTCCACCTGAGATAAGTGTTTGACATTTTACCTTAGATAAGCCTAAATCACCAACCTGGTGAAAAAGCAGAAGTTAGAACCAAAATACATTAAATCACCAGGAAGACAACGCAGGAACTAAAAACAGTGCATTTGAAAAACGAATTAAATTTACGATCTTAAAAATGCAACCATTGTGACCAACAAAGATTGACACTTTCAGGCACTTGTCAGCAAGATGCCTCTATTGTTGAACTTTGCATGCATCAACACGTTTAAGCTAAAACACTAGATCAGGCAATTTCAATACTATATCCATAGTGTTACCCAACCTTTTTATTCAAGATTGGAAAAGGATTAAGCGTAAATGTTAAAAGGGTAGTATTCACTGGTTTTTAGCTCACTTGGATTCACCTGAAACTTAAAAGAACCCAATAAGATACAAAGAACTGCACTATTTATCAACTCTGTAAGTATTGAAGCTATTGGTAAAGAGTTAAATTTAGATGTTCAACTGTCTCCTAGAAGAGTAAGACAAAAACAGTATTTTCCAATAAAAGAAGGAAATTAGGAAAGGAAAACTCTCCAGAGAGGACTTTTACATACTAAAATGGCTCTCTGCAACCCCAAGCCTCCATCCTTTCATCCTTTCATTGTTTCCATTCATACAAATGGAATTAAAAGGAAGTTTTGGTGATTTTGCTTGATTCCTCTTATTCTCAGACCAGTTTTCCAATATATTAAAGACCAATTTGGCACAAGAAGAACTTGACTTTCTAAATAAAGGAACCGTTAGAAATTCAAGTTTGTCAAACAGACTACTTCTTGAGTCCCAGTGACTAACCTTACATATTGGACGGTGAGGATCCCGAAGATTGACAAGTAAATTATCACTCTTCAAATCAAAATGCACTATATTCTTTCCATGCAGGTATTCCATTCCAAAAGCGACATCCATAGCAATCAAAAGGCGCTTACGTTTGTCAAGGCTCCTGAAAATAAGAAGTGAGTTCATCAACTTTTTGATCCATTGAGGAATGGTGTGGAGATTTGGATGGAGAAGGAAAAATAAATCCTCAATGAGAATGCAAACCTTTCGTTCTTCTGTAAAGCCGTTCTTAGTGAACCATTAACCATAAATTCTGTCACTGTTGCCACAGAACCTCCAGGGCCGTCAAGCACAACACCATAAAAGGCTACCACATTTGGGTGGTGCAAGTCAGCAAGTTTAATAGCTTCATTCCAGAAATCATCTATCTGAATCAATTATGCACCACAAGAAGTCACGAGGCAGGAAATATTGAAAATTTGAGTTCGAATAATTGGAATAAGGAAAAAAGGAGGGGTGAAAAAGACCACAAACCATGCGTTCTTGTTCAGAAGGTTTCCCTGTAAAGCATCTGTCATTGATTCTTTTAATGGCAACATCAGTACCTCTCCATTTTCCATGATAAACAGTTCCAAAGGTGCCAGAACCCAATTCTCGTAATTCTTCAAGGTCACTATTCTTTATGATCTGCAATCAACAAAAAGAATGTTTGAAGTTCGAAGTTGATATTTGATATTCGATAAACACAGACCCAAAAAAGATAGCAATTTTTCAAACCTGCAAACGACCAATGCCTTGTGAAACCGGAAATCCTAAATTCAACTTCTCGGGCAGTTTGACCTTGATTTCCTGAATGAAAAAAGTAAATGCAAAAAACGCAACAATTTGAACATATAAACAATTAAGGCAATTTAGAAAGAAACACCAAATCAATGATAAATAAATGTCAGACACCTCAAGTTTAGCTTTATGCTGCATTTCTACTTCTTTGTTTGAAATGTCTTTCCTTTGATCTACTTCACAAAGAGACTCATTAATTTGATTCCCAATGGAGTCAGAACTAGGAGGAATGGACTGGAAAACAGAATCAGCTACACCCTCAGCTACAATCCGAAGTTCTTGCTTGATTTGTTCATCTGCTGAACCTTTACCAGAGAAAAAAGAAATAAAGAACTCACTCAGTTTTGCATTGACATAAGCCACAAATTCCAATTACAGAGAAAATCAAATCAAAGTTTAAGACCTTTAGAAGATTGAGTATGTTCCAATCCCAAATCATTACTTGAATAGCTAAATGGCTGGGAAACTTCACAGTCTGCTATGTCTGCAATAAATTCTCCGGTATTGCCCAAATGGTTGGTGTTGAAAGGATCCCTATTACCAAAGGCATCTTTTCTCGTGGAGACTTTACTAGGTCTAGGAGGAGGAAAGTTAGTATCATGCCTACAATTCCAGGGATCCTGGTTGCTGAAAAGTGAGTTTGAGGAATCTTGAACATCTTTGGCACCACCTAGTGGCAATAAAGATGATGCGTTATTTGCACCTACTGTTTCCATGTTGTTGGGGACAATCTTTGGCTGCATAAGTGAGGTATCATTTTTCAATCCAGAATGTCCAGTTCTATCAACAACATAGGCTGGCTCTGCAGCAGATAATGCAGGGTTTATGGGATCCAGAACTCCAATCTTTGACTGGAGATACAGTCCTGGATTACCCAGATTAGGAGGATTAGTGACTTCACTTTGTGGCAATGGATGAGAACTGAGTACATAAGAAGCTTCTGTTGAAGAAGGAAGCACTTCAGTTTGCTTCACATGATTTGGATCCAGAACCACTTGATGCCTGTTAAAAGCACTATCAAGAAACACTTCTCTTCCTGCTATCTGCTGGGTTACATGATCTAAGATATCCTTCTTTCCAACTGTTGACTGAATCTGGTCAATTGGATTAACCTCAGATGGATACACTCGGAGACTTTCCATCATTCTATCAATTGGTTTCAGCTGTTCATCATCTTTGGAAGCAAGGGAAGGGAGTTTACCGGTGTATTCGACAGGAGATTCATGGAAAAGGAGCTCAGAGGCTTGAACAGGTTGACCAGCAGAGTTAGGGATATTACAGTTAATATTTTGGTTCAATGAGGCCTCTTGTTTTATGTGATACTGGGTGGGGACTGGAAGTTGCTGCATCAAGTCATCTTGTTGAGAATGAGGAATAGTGCTTGTGAACATACCATAAGGAGTATGTGCATCAGCAGGTAAAGTCATCATGTCACTGGGAACTGAAATATTAGGGTGATTATAATTTTCCACTTTCTGGACTGTAGATCCTTCATTTCCCGGAAATGCATCCGATAAGAAATTTGGCTCATATCGGGGCAGTTGAATTTGATGATCCACATGAGCACCACTTGTGATTTGAGGCCCAGAACCATGCTCAATGTCCCCCAAGGCTCCAGATGTCACAACCCTTGGCCGACCTTTCATAGTATCTTCTGGAAGAAGACTGTAATGAACTGGGTGTGCGTCGGATAAAGGGCTCACAGAGCTTTCTCTTTGATCCTGTACCAAAGGATCCGAATGTGCATGAGGCAATGCTTTCTGACACAAATAACAGTCCTCTAATCTTGCAGATTTCTCATGGAAAATTACCTGTTGATGAGGCACTGAAGCATCAGATAAGGCAACATGCTCCGGTTGTGGAACAGGCCGCCAGCCATAGCCACCTCCAACAGTTGCTGATGGATTTACGGCATGGTACATTTTGTAGCTAGGGTCTATAGGAAGCTGAATAAAATGCTCCAACCGAGTTGCTGGGGGTTGCATAAGCGGCTGAACCAAATTTGGCCTCATAGCAACATGAGAAGACAAAGGAGTAACTGCCACATGTGCTGCAGGAACAACTTGACAAGAAGTTAAGCCAGTGTTACTATTACAAAGCTGCTGTTGGTTGTAAATAGACGCAGTATTACCCAACAGATGAGCATTTGGAAATCCCATATGAGGGGGGAGATGATGGTTAGTATAAGCTGGTAAGTGAGGTGCGGGTGCTGGAATCGTCATTCCAAGTTGATGGTTATCATATCCCATCTGTTGCTGTGGTAAAGAAACAGGAGCAGACCTTTCCAGTTCAACCTCTGGCTGAGAAGGCAAAATTTGGTGAGGCCCAGACTTAACAACTGGAATGCCCAGGGAAACTGCAGAAGCATCTGCATAAACTGCAGGGCCAGGATCGGCAGGTGCTAACTTTGTACTGCTGTCATGAGAAGTACCAGAATTCCCTCTAGGAGATAATAAACTGGTTGAAGGTGGTCCATTCACATCCCCTAGGCCGCCAACACCCGAGCTATCAATAGCCTCAGTCCCACTGAAATCAGAATTCTGGGTTGAGGTTGCACTTGCAATACTCTCCTTCCTTGCAATACCCCCACCACTACCACCTCCAGTATCCAAAATCCCATTTACTGCATCAACATATCGCTGCCCATTATCATGTAAATCCAATTGCAGCATGCCAGAGATATCAAGGTCTGTAGGTGAAAACAAAAACACCCTTAGCTTAGCAGAACCATCCGAAGACTTCTCAGCCAACTTTTCATACTCATCCATCATATTGTCAAGATCATCAGCACATGAAACTGATACCAATGAATCAAGATCCTCATCTGGTAGCTGGTACTTAATAACCACAGGCTGCCCATAAGTCTCAATCATCTTTTGCATTAGCTCATGAAAGCTCACATCTCTCCTCACACTTATAATCCTTGTTTGCCCACCAACATATCTCAATGCACCATCGCTCGGTCTAGGCAAAATCTTCCCACCAAAACTACTCAAAAACTTAACTTTCTTCCCCGACACTGAATCATCGCCTCCATCTTCACTTCCATGATCAGCACCACTTCCACTACCACGATTTCCCAAACTTGAGCTAGAACCAAAGCCGGAACTTTTCAATTCATTGCTTCCATTAGCATTGACCCGGTTAGCCATATTGGAGTTAGAAGCAAGCCCGGCAGTCATATCACTGATTTTGCTAGAATGATCAACAGCATTACCCACCACCCTATGCCCAATATTAGCACTATAACCAAATCCAACAGCTCGGGGATTCATACCAACATTTACATTCCCAGCCGGGACCGGCAAGACCGAGCCCCAGCGAGCAACCCCTGGAGCAAAATTCCCATACGAAAAACCCACAAAACCCCCATCCGAAACAGGTGCCGGGTAAAAAACAGGTATTGATCCTTCTGGGTTAACAAAAAATTCTGGGTTTTGCGGAGTCGCCGTATTGCTAACACTAGTAGCAGCACTAGTGTTTGTAGCCGCCTCAATGCGCTGCTCTTCAGCCAAGCCTCTAAGCGCAACATTTAATGGCCTCGGGTCCTTTGGTACTGAGTTTTGATCAAATGCCATAAGAGAATACAAATTCGGAGCTGGAATCAATCCACAGAGACAAAACTAGAGTCCTGTTTCATACATCAACTTAGTTTAAGATCAGAGATAAACCCTTTTCAGACTATGCAGAAAAAAGAACAAAAGGTACAAACTTTATTCGCTGAGAAAACAGAGTTACAGATAGAGAGGGATATATACCAGATTTAAACGGTGAAAGCTCGCGACAAACAAGAGACAGGAGAAGGACCGAGTCGGTGAGTACTGTTCGGAAAGAAAGCTTTAACCTTTGATTCAGGGCTTCTAGTGAATCTTTATTTTCAATATTTTCTTCAGTTCTGTTTTCAAAGATTTGGATTTTACTAGGTCTGGGTGGGTCTGGGTCTGCTCCTTTTTTTTTTCTTTAGATTTTAGAAATTCTTCTTTTTCTTTTTTGGGAATTTCATATTGAGCTGCTGCTGAGTGCTGAGTGCTGTTTTGTTTTTCTTTTGGGTCTCACGAAAATGAGGACTTGTCGTTTTGTTCTGTTTTTAATGAATATATGTATTTCTTAGGATTTAAGGAAGCAACAGAGAGTGAAATGAGGAGAAAGGGGATTAAGCCACGTGGACACGTTCATGCAGAAGATTTGATAGTTACCAGTCACAGCTGGGGTTCATGTTTTTGGTTGGAAATATTTAGATGGTGACTTTGCTCTCGTGTGAGACCGTTGAGTGTGACTCTAGACTTTTTTGAGAGTTGCTTTTTCTCTACCTTTCTTTCTTTTTTTTCCTCTCTTTTTCTTATTTTCTCCTCTATTTTTAGTTTGAAAATTGATATACTGAATATACAAATATTATTATTATATATTTGTCGTAAATTTCTCATTTTAAAAAGAGTTTAGCATAAAATCAATCTTATTAAATACTTATTTTTAGAATTACCAAAAAAGGTCGAATCTAAAAACTTTATTACATACACTTTTACGTATGCGTTGATCAAACCAAAAGGAGCGTCGGTAGATCCGAACAAAATTAAAACCGTAGGAGAGCATTTCAAGGAAGGGTTACTCACTTTTTGTAAGACTTTTTTTTCCTAAAAAACATTGCCACATATGCAGGAGCAGTAATGGTGGTTGTGTGTTTTTAGTTAGTTTATGAACAAGACAGTTGGTAGTTGAAGATACTTTAGGGGGGAGGTTGTTACTTGTTTGTTCTTGGTATGTCTACTCTCTCATGTTCTTTCCTCTTTTTTCAAGATTTCTTCGCTAGCTTTGTTGATCTTTTTTTAGTATTACTTTTCTTATTCCTTTGTTGTTTTATTCTATCTAACACCTATTTTGGTCTTGAAGGAGATCGATTGTGAGACAAAACAACAGGAAAAGTTCCTGTAGAAACATCCAAATGTTAAAGAATGTTAGCTTTTGAAAAACAAAGCATACAACAGCTCTTGACTTGTTGGTTCTTTGATTTTGGTGCTTGCTACGCGCAAAATCTTTGGACGAACAAAAGTGCATTATTTGTTTAATGACTTGCGTAAATTGTGTGAATGAGTTGAAAGTGACGTGTCTCCTCTCTTTCCCTAACGATGTCGGCGTGTCCCATAACGACCGTCGTTGTTAAATTTAGAACATAATATTATCACATATAATAGTTTAGTTTGGCTCAATAATCATATGAATATATTCTTGCATCAATTTCATGGCTTTAAATGTTTTTTTAGGACGTGTATCAGTATATTGATAGGAGGAATCTGGATTTCTTAAGAAACACAATACAGAGTAAAATCCTCCCCTTGTTTGCTATGATATATTAGAAGCGTTAATGTAAGATTAACCCAGCAACCGGTAGAAGATAAAACAAACAATAAAACACACAAAACGCAATTAAAAAAAACACCAACTATTTTACGTGGGAAACTTTTTTAACGTGAATAGGAAAAATTACGGGACTCGTAAGTCCAGCTCCAAACTCCACCATTACCAATTAAAAGTAAATTACAATATTTAGCAAGTACACAATTGAGATATGATCTTTAACAATCAACAAAAGTGTCAAATTCTAAGACAAATAATAAAGATTGCTAAAAATTTCACTTAAAAATAACATTAGTCTTACGAAATTTATTAGTAAATATCTAACCGTCAAAATGATCCAACTCCACCATTTAGAATGCATATTAGGATGCCAATTACCTCTGATTAAAATTTTAGGCCGATTGGACAACATTTGAACCTCTGATCATGCGTTTGATCACGATTGTTATGTGTTAAAACTTGCTGAATAATTCCTGCTGAAATTCTGCTCACTTTTATTAACCAAAAAGTAACGAAAATTATCCCTTAACAGTGCTTAAATAGCTAAGGCAAATCCCTAATGACCTTAAGACATTATTATGCTAGTCTTAAAACTTTTTTCACATAAGTTAGGAGCCCAAAAAACCCAAATTTATCAAATTATTTCATATATCATTATGTTACTTTACTTTATCTTTGACACTTTAATTTTCACTCTATTCGGTGTGTGTATATATATATATATATATATATATATATATATAAACAAGTTAACACAATGAAAGATGGTCGGGTCGGCCGTATTTGGCCTGGGCTCGGTCACGACGACCCATGGGCCGATCGGTCGGCTCATCAAAGATGTCAAGCCCAAGCTCGGTCCAA
>JAOQMQ010000007.1:23979160-23995984 GCA_027563845.1 Erythroxylum subrotundum
GCCGAGGTTGTTTTAATCAATCTCAACCTATTATGCTACAAACATGAAACAAAGACGAGCTTTCTGATTTTTCTTGAGGAAGGTCCATTAAGGCATTAGCTATACGTTATTTAGATTTGATGTATTTTTGTAAATATATAATTTATAGATACTTTTTTTTCTATAAATTATATATTTATATACAGGCCACGATATAGCATGAGTTTCGTCAAACGATGGCTTCGCCAGTGACTACATTATGGATGAATTCCTGGCTTCAACCGTGTTGTCACATTGTCCATATGTTAACTATTAATTGACACAAAATTTGAACTTTTCAAACTAGTAATCAATTTTAGTTTAAATTTACAAATTTTGAATTTGAAACAACACCTTCAAGAAGCACGTGGCAAAGCTGGGAATTCTTTTTTTTGGTAAGAGCTGAGAATTTTATTAGCACGTTAAGCCAAGTCAATGGCTGACTTTTTGCCACGTAGGATCTTCACTCAACTAACGTGGGACCGAAAAGAGTAACTAAGTGGACCCCACATTGTTAACAATAATAATAATAAAATTAATAAATAACAGACAGAAAAATCCATCAAACAACGCCATTGCCTAACATCCACCGGAACACGAACAACTAAAGATTCTCAATTTCATCAAGCTCTTTTAGATCTCTAGGGAGGGTGCTCTACAATGGAATCGGCGTCATCGGAGGTGAAGACGAACAAGAAGGCCGGCGGTGACGACTCCGACACCGGGAGCAGCGGCGGTGCGGGCCATTATAAGGTGGTCAGCGACGGCAATATCGGGATGCCCCTGGCGCCGATCGCAGGTGTGAGTCATCGGAGGGTCGCCAGCGTGAGTGTGAATGGAAATGGAGGAGAGGAGGAGAGGGAGAGAGGGCACTCTGAGTAGTTTGGGTGGGTGTATCATATTGGGGACTAACAAAATTGGGCATGAGTATTGTCACCTTAGGTTCATGTTTATCAGAGGCAAATATGTGGAGATGTACAAACGTGATCCTCATGAGATCCCTGGCATTGTATGTGTGATTTCTCTCTTTTTCTTAAAGAAAAAACTGCTCATTTTAGAATGTTTGTTTCTTTCTCTCTTTTTTCTTTTCAACTTGGTTTGGTGGTTGGTGGTGATACATTCAAGGATATGGTTCAGAAAAAGTTTAGATTTTCTTGAGGGTTTATTGAGCCTAAGTGGGGTTTTCATGGTTTGATTGCCATTGGGGTGTTTCGGAGCTTTTTTTTCTTGTAGAAAATATGGGGAAAATGAAAGGAAGTTTTTTAATTTCTAACTGCTGGGTTTTTCAAATTTCGATTGCCATTGTCTTGCACTTGTGCCCATTGATCGGGATTAGTGAAGCTCATTGATGTTTGATGCATGTTTTATTAGTCAAGCTCATTGATGTTTTATTAGTCAAGCTATCTGACAGTTTTCATCATTTCATTTGCAGTTTCTGGGTGGCTGACAGTTTTCACCATTTCTTTAAACCAATAATTTATATTATTAATTGATATCATTTTTAATATCTTTTAATAAATTTATTTTTTATTTATTAATATTCGTTAATATTTTAAAATTAAATGAAGAAAAAGCAGAAAAAATAAAATCAATTATTACAGTATGTTTAAAGTCTGACTCTTTACTAATAATTTATATTCTTAATCCATATAATTTTATCACAATATAAAAGAAAATTTTTCTTTAATAAATTTTTATAAAACTTATATGTTACAATCATTAAATTTATTATATATTTATAATTTCATTTATTTAAATATTTTAGTTTATATTAAAATTTAGACAAAGAGAATAACCTGATATTACTCTCTGTATGTATTTATCTGCGGTGTTAATTAAAAAGAAATAAACCAGTTGTAGATAAATCACAGAGGACTTTTAACAAAGGAAACAGTGTGGCTAAGACTTAAAAGAACACATTCAGTATTGAATAACAAAACGACAATATATTTAAAGTTTTCATCACAGAAAATCGTAAGATTTTATAGATTAACAGTTATTTTACTATACTGATAATTTTCTCATAACGTTTTGAGGTGTCATAAAAACAGAACAAAATATCTTAGAATTTCTCTCGATACAAAATATACAAAATAAAATTTAATTTAATACATTAATGGAGGCATTCAATAAAATGAGATGTCAAGTTAAATGAGACATTGGGCATTGGGCATTGGGGTGGAAGAAGACATGGAATAGTCATCCAAGTAAAGAAAGACACGTTGGCCCCTCTGGCTGACTGTGTGTGATAAAGAAAGACACGTTGGCCCTTCTGGCTGACTGTGTGTGATTTACTTTCTTTTTTGCATTTTGTGTATAAACTGAGGGAGAAAAAGATGATAAGAAGATTTAGAAGGTGGGGATATAGCCCTCAAAAAATTGAAGAGTTTAATGAAGTAGAACTTTATATGATTTGTCTTCTACTCGTTAAGTTCTCTTTACTGCAAATTAAGAACTTGATCACCATAATACTAGTGAAGATCCTAAGAAATATTTATGGAAATATGATTCTTGTGAGATGATCGACTAAAGTTTCAAGCATATTGTGGGAAAGATCAACCCTTTAATTCATTCATCATCTTCTAAAAATGAATTAGAGTTTCATCCTCAAAATTGTTATGATCATGTAAAACATATTCTCAACCGTACAAAATTTTAATTCATTTTAGAATGTCACACGATTAAAAACAATTATAGCTGACATCGAGTGTAATCAAATAATAAGAGTTGCGAAGATCACTGAGAAAATTATTTTAACCAACCAGAACTCTTTCAGCATACATCTCATTTCACAAGCATGCAAAACGCTCGAGTTTAGAGTGATCGAAAATGAAGAGAGCGTCTAAAACTGATTATACCAAATCTATAGGAATTGAATGAATGTGAGATGCTCATACATTTCTAATAAAGTGATTCAAAGAAGTGTCAAATTCGCTAGACAAGGAAGTAAAGTAGCTCTAGTTGATACGGAAACCCCAAGAAAACAAGGTACTTGAAACCTCCTAATCCTATTGAATCAAAACCTTAATCTTTCTATTCTAAGAACATGCCAGATTAAACCCCAAATCATAAGTTTGAGACTCAATCCTAAAAAAATCATAAATCAATTTACGTTGCAAATACTTACTTACTGATGCAAATCAATTTATTGAAGTAATCATGAAGACGTTCACGCCTCCCTTGAAGAAGTCACTCTGAAAATTTTATTAATCAACCAAATCTGATCTAAAAGTTGACCTAACGACAAATATTTATACCTAGGTTAAATAATAAAAGGTTGGGCTAAAATACATGGAAGACTAAAATAAAACAAAGTTCAAAAACTAAATAAATAATTCTGATGTGTTGTGCCACTACTGGATTCATATTCTCTTGGGCTTAAGTGATGAAGCATTAAAATAGCTCAAATCTTCTTGTCTTTAAGCTCCAAATGTATCCGGTCCAAGGATTTAAGTTAAATAGATTAGTTTGGGCTCAATTCCATTAAACTCTACTCCAATAGACTTGATATCATACTCTAATTATGGGTAATTGAGATGGTGTTGATGAAATGCCATTTGAGTAATTGAATGCAGCCCAAATTGAAAGCTTTTAAAGAGAGTGTATTACTACTAACTACTAAGTCATCTAATCTACCTTGCAGTTATTGGGATGTATTGAGGTTTGCTTAATGTGTATTACTACTGTCATCTCTGTGCTATTCAAGGTTTTCTGAAACACATTTCAGGTACCCATATGTTCGGTGGGGTGTAGAATTGGCGAATATGGTGGTTTTTGTTGGGGACATAGATTATAATGAAGGCTTACTTAGTGTGCTCCACAAAAAGCGTAATACGGAAGGGGTTTTGTAATACAAATGATCAACTCCATAGCAACAGAAGCAACCCTCTCTCAGATGTCAGTCCATCTGATAGCCCCAATGTCGTCCAAACAAGTGAAGACTGCTCCAGCTCCGATATCCGGGATGCCTTGGGGCAATTAGCAAGGATGTATCAAGTATTAGCAGGTAACAAGTTATTTCATTCAATTCAAATTTGCGCAAGATCCTCTCCACAAACATCTTCTAAGATATTTACTTGTCTATTTTCCCGTATCACCTTGCATAAGTCATGCTCTTATAGTCATGCGGGATTGGACATATATTTGTTATGGCTGTCACCAAGGCTGTTCATAGTATTTTATTTCACAAGTTAGGGGAAAAGTAGAACGAATAAAGATTTTAGAAAAGAAATTTTATATAATTAATGTCTCTAATCTTAATTATTATTATCAATTTTACATAATATCATTTTTCTTAAATAAATTGGTGGTTGGTGCAATTTTTTAAACCTGATGTATTCTAACTATATATTTATACATTTGTATTATTTTAAAATGCATGGTGTAAAATTTTTATTGCATGAAACAAACCGTTTATTTTTAAATAAATTAAAATAAGATTTACTATGTAAATTTAAAAAAAAAATGTGACATAGACTTCAATTTTTCTTATTTTCTAGGAAAAAGTTAAAAAGTAATTCAATTTAGTTATATACTACTTAAATAAATTACATAGAACATATAATAATAGTTTCTTAAAAAAATGATAAGTTATGAATGTATTTCAAAATTATATAATATTAAAATCTCAATATTATTAAAAAATAAAGTGATAAAAACTTAAAAAAGTTATAAAGAATTTTATAAAAAAGTTATAAAGAATTATAAAGACCGGACTTCCTGGACAATGACCATTATACAGTGGTCCACTTGTCCTGGACAATGACCATTATACAGTGGTCCAGCCACCACACTTGACTTCTTGAACCAACTTGTGAATAATTAGTTTATATATTTATATCAGTGATATAAATATTCCACATCATTGATAGAACAGTCAAAAAATTCGTTAAGCTTGTCAATAAAAATTAATAAGGAGTGGAGACTTCTCTTTTTACATGCTCTGACATTGATCTTTCTACGCGTGTTTGGAGTAGACTTGACTTCTAGACAATTACATTACAGGATCATTTACTCGCTCGCAGGTGGTCCAACCGTGTTTGCTCTTTCAATAACCCCACAACCGTGTTGCAT
This sequence comes from Erythroxylum subrotundum, assembly GCA_027563845.1. Taxonomy (NCBI): domain Eukaryota; kingdom Viridiplantae; phylum Streptophyta; class Magnoliopsida; order Malpighiales; family Erythroxylaceae; genus Erythroxylum; species Erythroxylum subrotundum. The sequence goes on from JAOQMQ010000007.1 coordinate 23,984,252, forward strand.
GTCATTGATAGAAGATTCAAGAAATTTGTTAAGCTTGTCAATACAAATTAATGATGGTCTGGCTATGGAGTCCAATATTTCCCCTTACCTAAGGGAGAAATGCTCCCCGTCCTATACGTTAGTTGAATAACAAACAAAAACTCAGACTAATCATGAAAAGAATTTCTGAGTCTTGCAATACACTTGACATTATCAATTTTACATAATTTTTAGTTTTTAAATAAATTAGTGATCATTAAAAATTATTTTTAATATAACACGACTTCTAAATAACTTAATAGTCATTCATCATGATGATATTAAGAATCTTTGCAGTTTTGTGCATAAATTCGTATCGGCAAAGAGTAATAATTTATTAATGTTAAGTTTTTGACATGTATATATTTTGTATGTGTTAATGTTTGATTATGATATATTTTATATTGTATTTATAATATAAAATATTTGAAAGTGATTAATAAAGATGATTCAATCCCTTTAAGCCTCGTGTCTTTTTTTTTTTGTGTGAAGAGGATAAACAAAACAAGGAGGCCTAAGGCTGCAAAAACGCCACCGACAAAGAATCATTCTGTAAAAAGGATCGAATACCCGGAGCAGGCATCTCCCACAGAGGTCAATTCTGCGAAATGAAGAGCCTAATTTCGCTAGATAATCAGCGCATTGGTTGCCTTCTCTCCAAATATGGGCAATCGAACAGACCCAGTCCTTCCGTAAATAAAACAAAATATCCTCAACAACTGTCAAATAAGGATGAGATGGAGGGCATTCTTGGGTAACTAACGTGATAGCTTCCAACGAATCCGATTCTAGCAAAATCTTGTTGTATCCACGAGTCCACGCTAAAGTCAACCCATGGTAGATAGCCTGAAGCTCTGCCAGCATATTGGTAGCACAACCAATGAAACCTGAGAAACCAAAGATCCAGTGCCCAAACTCATTCCACGCTAGACCACCAAATCCTGCTTTGCCAGGATTGCCATAGGAACGGCCATCAACATTGACTTTAATATAACCAGTAGGAGGAAACTGTCATGAGACCCAATGATCCAGCTTAGCCACTCTGTGCGCATCCAAAAGGGAAGGACCAGAAGGTATGCCAAGGTTACACTTGTTTAGCAACCAGCAGCAAAAAAGTGGAAATGGGATTACATTTGATTCCTAACTTTTACTTGTTTAGTTATTACCGAGCGATTTTTAAAAATTGAATTAAATTGATAAGATACGAAATTTAAAATTTAAAAAATTCAAACAGTATTAAAAATTAAAGAATTTGAAATATAATTAAAAGACACTATTTTTAATGGGAATACAATATTTGTTTCCTAAGTTTTACTTGTTTAGTTATTAGCGAGCAATTTTTAAAAATCGAACAAAAGTTAAATTGATAAGACACAAAGTTTAAATTTTAAAAAATTAAATGATATTAATAATTAAAAAATTTAAAATATGATTGAAAGATATCGTCTTTATCTATAAAAATTTGAGGTTTAATAAAAAAATTATTAAATAGAACAAATTTTCAATAATCTTAGATTTTTTTATAAGAGGGCATAGGTATAAACTGAAATCGAATATCAAGAATAAGAGATAAGAAATATTATTATAATATTATCAAGATATTGTTAAGACGTTGATTTTTAACAGAAGCATATTAGGGTATTTTATATTAATTTCTTTAAAAATTACTTAACTTTTTTTATTGATATTTTTATTCTTATCATAAAAATTATTTAAATTTTATTTTAAAACTAAGTCAAAGTCTACAAAATAATGGGAAGCCGTGCTAAGAGCCTAATTCCCACAAACTTACTTTTCAAAAAGAAAATTAAAGTTGACGAAGCTACTGAAACTGTATATAAAATGCCGAAGCTACTTACTTGGTGAGTGCCTGAGACTGAGAGGTGGATATTAAGAAGAATAGGTTGGTTGAGACTTGAGATTGAGATTGAGATGTGGCTTACAAACAAGTACTGGTATTGGGGCGTAGTAGTAATAGTATTAGTAGCCAATATTACATCCCAAGGGTTGCTCTGTTATGGCTGTTCCTCACATGAAAGAATTGCCCTTTTACAACTCAAATCAGATTTCCCACAATTACATTCTTGGGGGAGAGTTTCTAATTGTTGTACTTGGCGTGGAGTTACATGCAACCCAATAACAAGACGAGTTTCCGAACTCAGTTTCTGGGGTGATTTTGATCTGAGAAGAGATCATTGGTACCTAAATGCCTCTCTGTTTCTTCCTTTCCATGAATTGACAAGTCTTGACTTGTCAGACAATAATATCTCAGGTTGTGTGGAGAATGGAGGTGAATCTTCTTTGTCTTTAAATGTTTAAATAGAAACAATTCTCGCAAATTCCTTATTCAAACACACCTGCTATATCAACTTTTGCAACTCCTCCTTTCTCTTGCAGGTTTTGAGACACTATCAAAACTTGAAAATTTGGTGTCTCTTGATTTAAGTTTGAACAATTTCAACAATAGCATATTATCATCTCTGGGTGGGCTTTCTCTCAAAAACTTGAATATGGAATTCAATGCTATAAAAGGATCAATAAATATGACTGGTAAGAAAAATGTAATATTTTTTTCATTTTATCTATTAAATAACATGATTAATAAACTTATGATAAATTTTTGTCTTCTTCTTTAGAATTGAATGCTTTAAGCTATTTGGAAGAACTGAATTTAAGTGGAAATGAGATCATCAAATTTGAGTCCTCTAGAGGTAAAACAAAAAAATGTTTTAAATGCTTAATAATTTATTAATTTACTTTTAATTTTGAATATCAAATCATCCGTCACAATTCACTAAGCTATTTTGCATACTTTTTGCAACATAACAGGTGTACAAGGTGCTAGCAACTTTAGTGTTCTTTATCTTTATGGTCTTGTCAACTATATAACAGACAAATTGCTAGAGTCATTGGGAGAATTCCGCAATCTTAAGAACCTTTCTCTGGAGGACAATAATTTAATTGGGGCAATGTTCCGTCATCCAAGTACGTACGTAAATTATGTGACAAATAACAATAAAATTTCATGTCCAAAATATATGTATGTATTATATGCATTGCATTATAACTGTCACAGGATACAGTTTGATAGAGTTGTCCCTAAACGATTGTTCTCTGGATGAAAACTTCCTCCAAAGCCTTGAGTTACTGCCTTCACTTAAGGTGTTAAACATTCAAGAATTACAGACCGGTCTTCCAAAATCACAAGGTTAATTACCAACTTTTCAACTTCCATGGAATAATGAGCTTTTAGTTTTCGGTTAGTTCAAGTGAAGAAATTATGTAGTCTATTATTTATTGAGATAAACTGTATTAAAGTTATTTTACATATTTTATAATTATTTTTTAAATTCAAACTTACATACAGAGTCATATGTAGATTGTTAATCAATAAAATAAATAGTTTATATTGATATTTTTAGTATTTTTAAAAAAATAATATGTCGAAATAAAAATCTATAATTTACCTATTCTTCTTAACAAAATAGTTTAAAATAAATTTTAACCACAGATAAATATATGTAAATAATAATATTAATTACAAAGATTTTTTAAATAAAAGATTTTTATATAATTCACGTTTTTAAAATTTATGTTTTGAAAAACACTTTAAAATAAAAAACATAGTAACAAATAAATAAATAAAATCAAATTGTATCTATTTACCTAATTTTATTTCTTTTCTCATCTTAGGTTTTCCTCATTTGAAGAATTTGGAGCAATTGGACTCAAGCAACTATGCTCTCAATAATAAGATTGTGCTAAGTATCGGAAATCTAACATCACTTCAATACTTAAACTTGGCGGATTGTGGACTAAGTGGCCATATACCCAAGAGTAAGTTCATGAGAATACATCTTTGACAATAGCATATTATAGTCGTTTAAGTTATAATCTTTTGGAGTCTCTTGGTTTAAGTTATAATCGTTTCAACAATAGCATATTATCATCTCTCTCACAAACTTGGATCTAGACTACGATGCTATAAATGGATCAATAAATGTGATAGGTTAGAAATATATGATATTTTGTTGTCTAAAATTAGATTGACTAAGTCATTTGAAGGAGTTGTATTTAAGTGAAAACGAGGCTTTCTTTATTAAATTTGAAGCTATTGATATATTAACATGATCAATAAACTTATGATAAATTTCTAATGACTATAACATTTTTTTTCAATGTTGCAGGCTTATGTTCTTTGAAAGGTCTTCAAAAGTTAGACATGAGTCACAATTCTCTTATTGGATCCTTGCCTTACTGCATGGAAAATTTGACATCTCTTCAACAATTAGATCTTTCTTCGAATAATTTAAGTGGAGACATCTACTTCTCACCTATTAAAAGGTTGATATTCCTAGAAAGTCTAAAACTATCGAATAACCATTTCCAAATTCCATTGTCTTTTAGCCCATTTTTCAATCATTCAAAACTCAAGTCTTTTGATGCTTCAGAAAACGAAGTATACAGTAGAAGGGAGATGCATAATTTGATTCCAAAGTTTCAATTACAGATGCTCTCATTATCTTGTTGTGGAAACGGTGAATCATGGCCACGATTCCTTTACTATCAACATGACCTTCAAGATGTTGATATTTCTCATGTCAGAATGAAAGGGAGATTTCCACATTGGTTGCTGAAGAACAACACAAATTTGGTATATTTAGATTTAAAGAATACTTCTCTTTTAGGACTTTTAGAGTTGCCAATTCAATCTCATAAGAATTTGGGGAGTTTAGATATTTCTGACAATAAATTATTTGGACGAATTCCATCAGAAATTGGAGCATGCTTTCCTAGATTAGGCTCTTTGAACATGTCTAGTAACAATTTCAGTGGCAGCATACCTTCCTCATTGGGCAACATGAACGAGTTGGATAATTTAGACTTGTCCAACAATGGACTTTCCGGTAAACTACCAAATCTCTTGATAAAAGGATGTCAGGACTTGCTCGTACTTAAGCTGTCAAACAACAAGTTACAAGGTCAAATGTTCCCAAGAAATGCCCCCTTAACTTATTTGAACTGGTTGCAATTAGATGGCAACCGATTTACAGGAAGTATCCCTGATAGCTTGTCAAAAAGCCCCTACTTGGTTTTATTGGATTTGAGCCGTAATAATCTCTCTGGAGGAATACCCCCGTGGATCACAAATATGACTGAACTTGAAGTTTTAGACCTCGCACACAACAAATTTGATGGAATTCTACTTCTAAATTTTTTTCCTCCATCTATATCACAAATTTTCTTGTCAAATAACAGGCTGCAAGGATCATTGCAAAATGTCTCTGATTGTGAGAACATGGAGGCCATTGATCTTAGTCATAATAATTTAGTCGGCCGCATTCCAAACTGGCTCGGCAGATGTTCAAAGTTGAGATATTTTGTATTGAAGGGTAACAATTTTGAAGGGAAGATTCCGAGCCAATTGTGTAAGTTAGATCAGTTAAGTCTTATTGATCTTTCATCTAATTATTTATACGGTCGTATTCCTTCATGTCTAAGAGTAGGTGTCCATACTACTGGCGAACCTAACAGAGCTTTAAATGGATCAAGTCCGCCTATTCGTTTGGATTTTACAACCAAAAGAGTATCATATACTTACATAGGCAAGATTCTTGCTTACTTCTCTGGACTTGATTTATCAAGCAATGCCTTTATTGGAGAGATTCCTTCTGAAATTGGAAAATTGAAAACAATTCGGGTGTTGAATTTGTCTTGCAATAATTTGGTTGGATCAATACCACCAACATTCTCAAATCTTCAAAGTGTTGAAAGTTTGGATCTTTCACACAACAAATTGAAGGGCAACATACCTTCCCAACTCACTCAACTACATTTTCTATCTGTTTTTAGTGTTGCATATAATAACTTATCAGGAAGGACACCTGATATGGTTGCACAATTTGCAACATTTGAAAATAGTAGCTATGAGGGAAATCCTTTACTGTGTGGATCACCGTTGTCAAGAAGTTGTGATGCAACACCAACGTCTGATAATTCTAGAAATCTTGAAGAAAAAGAAGAAGATGGTTTCATAGACAAGAATATATTTTGCATAAGCTTTGGGGTGTCCTTCTTCATGATGTTGTTGGGAATCTTTGCGGTTTTATGCATAAATCCGTATTGGCGAAGAACATGGTTTTTTTTTGTAGGGAAGATAATGAACAACTGCTTTTATTTTCTAGTGGACAATATTCCTGTGCTGTCCAAATATAGATCATATCAACCTTTTGCGTAGAGTCTGATATCAAGTTGAATTTTATACTTTTTTTCTTTTTGGCTGTTTGTATTTTATCAAAGCTAAGATTGATCCAGACAATCTCAACCTATCATGGTATGTAATAAAAGAAATATAAGCCTTTGAGTATAGTTAGTCTTTTACTTTTTTGTTGTTTCAATTCCCATTGTTGCATGAATTCATCCAGTTGTTAAGCATTGGAAACCTAACATCACTTCGGACTTTGGAGCTTAAACTTGGGAGAAAGTGGACTAAGTGGCCACATAATGCAGATATCTCCGTTCTCATCTGTAATGAAACGAGATTAACATCCAATTTTCTGCAGAGATCGACAGGTCACGGGTGCCTCTGACCTCCGACGACTTCGAACTTCAGGTATAAACAATGTAATGAAACAAGATTAACTCCTTTGTTATTTGTTTCAAGCTAGTTACTGGAAAATGTTTTTTCTTACAGCACGGTAGGTGCTCGATGAAATGCTTTTTGCGAAAGCTGAAATAGGGAAAGGGAAAAAGTTTAAATTTTTGCCTCTGCTGGTGATCTTATACTGTTTTGCAAAAAGCGTAACCTCAAGTATGCCAGAATTGTACGGTTTCATGGAAGAAGCAATATCTCTGTGCCTTAGACCTTTTTGTTTCGGTTTTGGAAGCTGTCTTAGAAACAATTAATAACTCAGCAATTTCCGAATTTTAAGTAGAACCATAGACAGAAGCAGTCAATGAACTGTCCATAACCTGATTGGGCTTCACGCCGGGCTCGAGTTCGGACCTTATAGGGCCTGACCCTTGCGATTTCTAACCGATCTGTTTAACTGTTCACGGTCCAAACATTTTGTTTCTTTCTGTTTTTGACCTTCTTAAGATGTCATTTTAGTTTGAGGACTAAACCCCAGAACACAAACTTAAGTAAGTCCTCTTCTTTGCCTGGTCGATTTGCTCGAATTTGTGTGATCCTTTTATGGAAATATGATTCTTGTGAGATGATCGACTAAAGTTTCAAGCATATTGTGGGAAAGATCAACCCTTTAATTCATTCGTCATCTTCTAAAAATGAATTGGAGTTTCATCCATAAAATTGTTATAATCATATAAAATATATTCTCAACCTTACAAAATTTTAATTCATTTTAGAATGTCATACGATTGAAAACAATTATGGCTGACGTCGAGTGTAATCAAATAATAAAAGTTGCCAAGATCACTGACAAAATTATGTTGTAGCGTGAACATTTATGTTTCCAGTTAAAGGGATTACTTGCAGACAATAATATCTCGTAGATAAGACAACTTGTCCTTATCTACAACTTGTCCTGTGTTTTACCCAGTGTTTGGTTACTGTCCTCAAGGGTGAGGACAGTGGACAAAGACACGAAAGTGCTGTCCGTAACGTCATTTGGTTGGTGTCTTCATGAAATTCTGTCCCGTCCTCAATGGACATGGACAGAAAATACCGTCCATTCGAAAAGTGCGGTACGAAGACGATATCCATCGGACAAGAATGGAAAAATACTAAAATGACCCTGTTTTCTCCGAAACCTAAGCACGTCTAATGTCGCAGATCGTCTTCTTCCTTCGGCTTCTTCCACCTCTCTCTCACACGTCTCCGTTCAAGCGACCTTGACCTCTCTCTCACACCTCTCTCTCACATGTCTTCCTTCGGCTTCTCCCACCTCTCTCTCACACGCCTTCTAAGGTGTCACACGTCTCCGTTCAAGCGACCCCCGAACACGACATTCAATTCTGTTGGTCTTGAAGCTTCCTTCTTGAATACTTAGTGAAGCATTCTCGAACACGACATTCAATTTGTTACTCTTTGATCGTTTCTGTTAATGGGCTTATGTTTTAGCTGCACTTGCCTTTGTAGATCGTAAAAAGTTTGTTACTTCTGTCGTACGTTGTTTGTGCAGTTTGGTCACTGATTCAGGCAGGCATATCGTGTAGTCTGATGAAATGCTCATCTCCGCTCTTCTAACGTCTTTGGCAATAAATTCTGGACTTTGTGTGCTGTTCTTTGTACTGTACTCTGTACTGAGGAAACAACCGACCAACTATGAAGTTTATATACCTCGTTTACTTGCTGAAGGGAATTCAAGAAGGAGAAGTCGCTTTAATCTTGAAAGACTTATTCCTTCTCCAGGGTGGTTGATGAGAGGTTGGAAGCTAACAGAAGGGGATATTTTGGCATCTTCAGGCTTGGATGCTGTGGTTTTTATGCGCGTTATAACATTCTGGTAAACTTTATACTAGGTCTTAGGTTTATCTGTTCTTCTTGATGATTGTTGTGGTAAATTAGTTGTTAATTTTTAGTATTATTTGGATTAATGTGATGGGACTTAGTTCATCTGTTTTTTTTTTATCTGAACACTGCAGTTTGAAAGTATTTACATTCGCTGGGATAATCGGGATCTTTGTTCTTCTTCCAGTGAACTGCACAGGAACTCAGCTTCATCAAATAGACTTCACTAACTTTACAAGTAATTCTTTGGATGTGTTTTCCATTTCTAATGTAAACAATGGCTCAAAAAGGTAAATTCCCATCTTGTATTTGTGCTTTTTTGATGGCTTCTAGTGGATTAAACACTCACCAGTCTTTTTGTCATGTTGGCAGCTTGTGGATTCATTTTTCTGCTGTCTATCTCCTTACCATTTTCATTTGTGGTCTGCTTTATTATGTAAGTCAAATTTCATGAATTTATACATACAAATATTTACTTTTGGGGAGGCTGCCATTAAAGCCTTAAATCCATCATCCTGCTCCAAGTTTACCTGTTCTGTAACTTGATAATGATATACATGTATTTTTGGATGATAGATGTAATAAGCACTGAGTTTATTTTAATCGTGCAGGAATATATGTACATTTCATCCCAGAGGATTGCTTATTTTTCTTCATCCAAGCCTCAGCCACATCAGTTTACAATCTTAGTTCGCAGTATCCCAGTTTCAGCTGGAAGTAGTGTTAGTCAAAGTGTCGAGAACTTCTTTTCAGAGTATTACCCTACCACATATCTCTCACACATTGTTGTTCGTCGAACAAGCAAGCTTCGGAGCCTTCTTGTAAGCAATATGTCATTTTAACTTGAACAAAGATGTTCTTACAAAGTGGCATGAAATATTCCTTTTTTTCCTTTTTTTTTTGCTAGCTCCTTCTGATGTTCAATTTTCCTGGAATGACAAGTTCACTTACTTTAGTCATTCATAAAGCAAGGAGTTATGTTGCCCACTTACGATTCAATTTTTCTTATTGGGATTTGTGAATAGAATGAGGCACAGAATTTGTACAAGAGGATTATTCACTTGCAATCAGAACCTTCTCAGAATAAGTTTAAACGTGTTCAGCTATTTGGAAACAAGGTTGATCTTGTGGATCATTACGAGAAGAAATTGGAAGACATAGAGCAGAATGTGAGATTAGAACAATCCGAGGCATCCTTGATAGAAGTATGTTATTCTGCATTCACTTGAACTCATCTGAATATTTGATTTCCTCTTATACCTTTTAGTCTGTGTTCATATTTGATTCCATCATGCAAAGGAAAGATTGTACATATATTGTTGCATAATATCAAAGATAACGTACACCACCTGAGCAGCTTATAGAGTGAAAGGAATGTGGTTCTGTTGAGAAGTTTAAAGTTTCAATTCCTGTGATAGTTTGAACGAGTCTAATTACCAAGATTCTGCTATTAGTCAAAATTTATTTCAATAACTGATAATGTCTACTATCACTTGATAAAATTCTAAGAACAAGATTGATGTTACTCATTATCAAATGACAGAGACCTATGAAACTGAATTCATGTAATAGTTTGTAAGTTCTGTAGAGTTTCTTTCTTGGTTTAGTTTGATGCTTATTGTTGTTGTATCTACCTCTTCGTGTGAAAGGACACTCGAGCTGCCTTTGTATCCTTCAAGTCTCGGTATGCTGCTGCGACTGTTTTCCACATGCGACAATCAACCAATCCCACGCATTGGATCACAGAGCAAGCTCCTGAACCACATGATGTTTATTGGCCTTTCTTTTCTCCATCGTTCATGCGAAGATGGATCTCTAAGCTCATTGTAATAGTTGCATGTGTTCTTCTTACAATTTTATTCCTCATTCCTGTTGTCATTGTCCAAGGTCTTACCAACCTGAATCAGTTGGAGATTTGGCTTCCTTTCCTGAAAAGTGTTCTGAGCATGTAAGTGAAAGACAACTCCATCTTTCTTTCTTGCATCAATGTCATCTTTATTACTTCCCATCATCATTTATGTAAATTTTATCAACATCTAGTTCCATCCAGGAAACTTATTTAGTTTGTGTTTCGTTCATAGTACTGAACTTATAAGGGTTTATTACTTGCAGTGCATTTGTTAGTCAAGTGGTTACTGGATACCTTCCCAGCCTTATTCTTCAGTGTTTTCTATTTGTGATCCCTCCAATCATGGAGTTCCTCTCGTCTATCCAAGGATACATCTCTCACAGTGACATAGAGAAAAGTGCATGTAATAAAGTTCTTTGGTTCACAATATGGAACATCTTCTTTGCGACTGTATTTTCAGGGTCAGTGCTCTATCAGATATCCATCTTTCTTGAACCCAAGAATATTCCTGCAAAGTTGGCTGTGGCTGTTCCGGCACAGGTTAGATGATGCATTCAATACAGGAAGATAAAGTTGAAATTTCCTGTTTTGATACACGAGAGACTGCCAAAATTACTTACGAAACAGTAAAAACCCAAAATTGATTGATTAAAACTTCACATAAAGTCTTTGCTTGCCTACTTGAGGACCATAAAACTCCTCCTTCCTTTCCATTTGTTATTTGTTAAATACTTCATTTGTCAACGGCAAAAGTGCAAGGGTCTTTATAAGACGGAAAATCGTGATTTCAGAATGAGTTTCATCTATCAGAAGAAAATGCTGATTTATGTGGCTCTTCAGGGACTGGTTTAGGGGTTATTTTAGGACCATCTTGCTTCTGATTCAACCATTTGCTGATTGATATAAGCATAAAAAAGAGAAGAATACGGTTAATGCTTCACATTAGCATATAGTTTTCAATAGTATATATGCAAATTGCGGAGATAGCAAGGTTGACCAAAGAACAGAAATGGGATGTAATACTGTTAAGGGAAAGAGATCACTAATGCAAAATCAGTGTTTGTAATTTGAACATGCTTTGTTAAACCGACCCATAGGAAGGAGCTTTGTTGCTTAGTTGCTGTTATGGAGGCTTTAACAAATTCATGGAAACTATTAAAGTTTGCACTTGTACAATCAAATAGTTTGGTTAGTAATGAATGAGAAAAGGTACAAATTTGTTGTTGTTTATCTGGATTGCTGCATCCCACATGAAACTTTCTATTAAGCCATAAACAATCAAGTGACTATATTCTGCATAATTGTACAAAGCCTTGGTGAAGCTGAGAACTCTATGATTAAATCGTGTATTTAGATCGATTCAAGTTCATTCTCAATTCCCAAATTGAGGAGT
>JAOQMQ010000007.1:24001434-24011778 GCA_027563845.1 Erythroxylum subrotundum
GGGAAATATCTAACAGCTGAGCTATTGACTAGTTCTACAACAAACAACATTTGAAATATTCATTATCTAAACTAACATAATTTACGACTTGAGTTTTGTTTGTTTTTCTGTCTCTGATATTTCTTCAACGTTTCTAGTTCATTTGATCATGATTGTTATTGATTTCTCTGCAGAAAAGGAGCAGTTCTAGCAGAGTAGAAGATGGTTTGGCAAGAGCAAGAGCAGCTATACGTGAAACTGTTCGATCCAAAAACTATTCATCGTATAAGAAGCAAATTTACATCCCCACAGGAGTTGTTTACAGAAATCCCGTGGCTTTTCACCAGTTAAGCTGCGATATCCAGTACATGGTTTATGTGAAATGTGTATATATATATATATAGCGTGCGCTTCCTGTATTCTGACATGGTGACCATTACTATTGCTTGCAATCAGGAGTCGCATAGAGATGGAGAAAAAATTCAAGGTTTGGGTTTACAGGGAAGGAGAGGACCCACCGGTTCACACAGCACCATTGCATGAAATATATGGCATTGAAGGGCAATTCATCGACGAGATGGAGAGGGGTAAGAGCTACTTTGCTGCTTACCACCTGACCAGGCTCATGCATTCTTAATCCGTGTAAGCGTCACTCAAATCATTTCCTAGGTCTACGAACCCCATCCGTGACAAGCTCCAACGTTTGATCAAAGATTTTTTTTTGGAATTTTAAGATATTTGAAATTACTAAAGTAACAACGTTTACAATGTACAAAGAAAAGCAAACCTATACAGGTAGCTCAAAAAGAGAAAGTAGCGTTAAAGCCACATACACAAATGCCACTGTCGCATGAAAATCAAGTGGAAACAAAACACAAAGTAACCAACATAGCCACAACTAGATTTGCCAGCGCCTTCTCATAGCCAAACATAAACGTTCTTGCATCCCATTCCCAATTATGACCTCCCTGATCAAGTTAATAATGCAATCCGCTAACTCATATTTGTTCCTGTCTATTTGCTTGTAAAGTCGTCTATTTCTTTCCCGCCAGATGTGGTAGAGAACCATCTGGAAAGAGGTTCGGAGAATGAGACATTCTTGCCTCCCTTGTCGGACTGCATGAATAACCTCAGCTAGAACATCGTTCCATTCATAGGTAAAGTTTAGGCTATTTATCATATACAATATACGATTCCACACTGCTTTGATATACTCGCATTCAAAAAACAAATGATTTCTAGTTTCATTGACCAACTTGCACAACACACATATGAGATCATAATTTCCAAACCATCTGTTTTTTGTTCTTAGTCTGTTTTTAATAGTCAGCCATAAGAAAAAAGCAACTTTAGGACATAATACCTGTTTACAATCGAGCGCAGCCCATGAAACCTCTTCCGTCACCCCTCTCCCAATGTCACGTACAGAAGAGGTTATGAAGTCCCCATTTTGGGTGGGAGTCCATAGCCTCTTATCCGAAGAGTTATGAAGGGAGATACCATGCATATAACTAGTAAGGAGATAACCGAACCTGTACCTATGCAAGCGGTCGCTCTTTCGAACAACCCATGCCAGAGTGGCATTTTTTGGAATTCAATTTCGAATTCTATTTAAGTCATTTCGCATCCAGAGAGGGCTCAGCATATGCCAATTGTCAAACCAAAAATAAATGTCTTCCCCAACTCCAATTATACTCCGAATGAAAGGTAAATCAATTCACGCAAGTTCAGCAGGCTTTTGAATATCTAGGAGTGTTCGTACCTCATTTGGAGCTGCCAGAAGCTTTGATCGTTAAGGCGGTATGCCTGCACACATTTGACCCACAAAGCTTCCTTGTCCACGAATAAACGTCAAATTCTCTTCATAAACAGACTCTTTTGCATTTCAGAAAACGAAATAATGCCCAAACCTCCTTGCTTCTTTGGAACAACAACTTCACTCCAATTAACCTTAGCTCCCTTACATTGTTCAGCTCGACCAAACCATAAGAATGCTTTTAGAATCCGCTCCATTTCCTTGATCACTTTTTTCGGGATAGTCATATGAGCTGCCCAATGCACATGCATGCTATTCAAAACAGAAACAATTAAATTGACTCGTGCCGCATAGGAGAGGAACTGATTCTGCCAGGAATTAATTCTGCTCTTTAACTTCTCCAGTAAAGGCATAAAATCAGAGAACTGAGGCTTGCCCGAGGTGATTGGAACGCCAAGATAGCGAAATGGAGTACTCTGTAGGGTTAAGCCGACCAAATTGCTAAGTCTTTCTCGATTTCGGACGTCTGAAGATACATACATGCCACTCTTTTGAAAGTTCATGGTCATGCTCGACCACCGAGAGAAAGTGGTTATCAAGTTCATCATAATTACTAGCACCTGCGGTTCTGCTCGGCAAAGAAGAATCACATCATCAGCATAAATTAAATGAGACAAGTTCAGATCCTTACAGTTATGATGATACTGGAAAAGCCCATTGCAATGCACCATTTTATGCGTGTTTGGAGTAGACTTGACTTCGTGGACAGTTGTTTATCCCTACATTATGGGATCATTAATCTCTCCCAAGTGGTCCAACCATGTTTGTTAAGAAATTTGTTAAGCTTGTCAATACAAATTAATGATGGTCTAGATATGGAGTCCAATATTTCCTCTAACATAAAGAAGGAATGATCTTCGTTCAACACGTTACCTGAAAAGATAACAGATAAAAGATTCAGATTATTTATAAAAGAAATTTTTGAGTCATACAGTACAGTCGACATTACCAATCTTACATAATTTTCAATTTTTCTAAATAAAGTAGTGGTCATTAAAAGAAAAAAAACTCGGATTAGTCATCAAAGAAATTTCCGTGATGCTAAAATAATTATTTTGGTTGACTGACTTTGGAACATACTTCATACTTATTAAACATTAATTCATCCGATCATTTTCATCTAACATAGAAATTTTGTTGAGAGATCAAATCCTTTGTTCTCAATTTTCAATGCCACTCTATCTCTTCTCCCCAGGCCCTTTAGTTGACTGACTTTGCGTTAAACAAGTTGGTCGCGATATCTTCGTAACTTTTCCTTTGATATAGACCTCTTAACATACATGTTTGGAGTAGACTTGACTTATTTAAATATATTAAATTGAACTCAATTTGGAGTATTTAGATCTAATCTTAAACCTAGACATTAGATATGTGACAATTAAAATTTTATAGCACAAAATTCAAAGAGGCATCGTACATCTAGTTCAGTTTATTGTGTCGTTACTTACTCTCAATTGACTTTCCACATATACATTGAATTTAATGCCAAATTGATTTATCTAAAACATGAAAATTAATTCCTTTCCATTAGTTACTCAAAATATAATATGAGAGTACGATAATAATTTTTTTAAGACAATTAGAAAAAAAGATAAAATTTTCAAAAATTTATAAGACAACCCAAATATAGAGTTAATAAATGTGAACTAATTATTCAAGATATTTATTAATAGCTAGATAGTCTTGTGCAAAAAAAAAAATTCTTAATCTAACTAAATTTCTTATACAAAACAAAACATTTTCTGTATAAATTATACCATTTCATAAGTTGATAAGTAAAAAAGAGAACCTTAGTCTAATTAGAAGAAAATAAAGCCCATTTGTCATAGTCCTCGGAAGTAAAGAAGGAATTCCTCATTCTACAAGTTACAGGAAAAGAAAAATAAAAGACTATAACAAGCTTGAGAAGAAATTTCAAATCTTGAAATATACTTCACGTCTTGATTCTTAATTCTTATATATTATCAATCTCATGTAAATTCATAATCAAGAAATATTATTTTTACACAAAAATTCACATAAATTTAATATAAAGTTTTAAATATAAGTTTAATAAAAAATAATATAAATCATTAGTCGACTTTTCTTATATTCTGAAGAAAAGTTAATTTAAAAGTATAATAAAATATACTATTGAATATATAACTAAAAATATAATCATTTATTTATCATTTACAAATCAATTATGAAATCATTTTATTTCAATTTTATGATTCAATTGTGACATAAGTTATCTTACCTTATATATAAAAAAAAAGTTATCTTACCTTTATTGAGCACTCACCTAAATGTAATAAAATAACATAAGTGAATGTAAATTAGTTATGTATATATTCATATGAAAATTTAAAATACAATAATTTTCTTATGAATTTTTTTCCAAAACATTGTTTCGTATATTATGAGAAATTTGCTAAATTAAAACTATAATATATTTAAATAAGTTCGATCTTAAGTATTTGAATCCAAATAAACAATACATTCTATTTAATTTACATTGATTTATTTCAAATATGAAAACTAATTGCTTTCATAATATCCTTAGCATAGGATAGTTTGGCTGATGTGGAGTTCATGTCATCATAACCAACCCATAGTGTTCCTGCATAAGAGTATGTGGACACAGTCTGTGGATCGAAAACCACTGTAGCTCCATTCTCTTCGCTCCTCCTTTCCAACTGTCTGCACGTCAGAACATCGTTAATGGGTCCTGGCCCCACCGCCAGAGCTCCGATACCATTCACATTTGGGTCTTTAAGCTGCCACGTCCTCCCATATTGCGGGAGTCTGATGACCAGCATGGTACGAGGGAGTCCCGCTCCAAGCCATGAGTTAAGTCCGTAGCTTGTACTTATGTTACTGGTAGGATCATACAGCAAGGCATGTGCTCCAGTGACCTGAGGCTCCCAAGGACCATGGTAATCATAACACAAGGCGTTTATCCAATCTGAGTTTTTGGTGATTGACTCAACTGGGTACTTGCGGTAGTTATCCGACCACAAGAACCCGGAGGCGAAGTATGTTGAGTTTGGCTCTTTTATTATCCTATATTAGTTGGATACAACAAATGGGTAAAGGCTCTTGCTTATATAAGGAGGTTGTTACCTCCTTAGTCTATGCATCAAACAAAGTCAAAGATTTGTATGACAAATTTGACTTTAGTTAAATTCCTCCTTTGAGGTGAGAGTTGGAGAGTTTGTCTTGGGAATTTCTTTGTGGGTGTGTTGGTGTATTAGGGGATTAGTGAGAGAAAAAATTGTATGATTGTAAGAATTTTTCACATAGTGAATTTTCTTCTTGTTGCCCGTGGTTTTTCTCCGGTTTGAGAGTTTCCACATAAATTCTCTTGTGTTATTATTTTCTGATATTTTTTTGTCTATTAAATATCCTTGAGTGTAGGTTTAGGAGGTTCTAAATTCTTAACAATTGGTATCAGAGCCAAGGTGTGTTTTACTTGAAAATTCTAAGTATGCTCTGTGGTCGCAGTTTTGACTGATCTTCCACATCAGAAAAGATTTTCTTGAGAAAGGTTCATTTGATGCGGTGGAGTTTTGGTATGGTAGTGTGGTAGTACATGTCTAGAAAAGTTTTGGCTAAGGAAAGACTTGGTATTTAAGTGTGTCCGTTGTGACCCACCTCTCCTTCCTGGAAACCTTCCTAGTGTACTATTCATTTCTACGGTAAAATTCATTAAGGCAGAAGAGCACAAGAAAAATGTCAGGAAATAGGGTTTCGAATCCTCTTAGATTTGAGCTGGAGAAATTCGACTGGAGAATCAATTTTGGCTTGTGGCAAGTGCAAGTCAGGGACATTTTGATTCAGTCGGGGTTACACAAGGCATTGAAAGGCAGATAAATCCCTAATATCAGTACAGGCAAATCTAGTATGAGCGATGAAGATTGGAAGGATCTGGATTTGAGAGCAGCAAGTGAGATACGATTGTGTTTGGCTAAGAATGTTCTTGCGAATGTGCATGGAATATCTACAGCAAAGGAGCTTTGGGAAAAGCTCGAGGAGTTGTATCAAACAAAGGGCATCTCAAATCGGGTGTACCTAAAGGAGCAGTTTCATACACTGCAGATGAGGGAAGGTACTACAATTTCGGATCATTTAAGTGTTCTCAATGGGATCGTCTCTGAACTGGAGGCAATTGGAGTTCGTATAGATGATGAGGATCAAGCTTTGAGACTCATCTTGTCTCTTCTACCTTCATATGAACACATGAATCCGATTTTGATTCATGGGAAGGAGAAGGTAGTTTTTTCTGAAGTTACCGGAAAACTCTTTTCAGAAGAGAGAAGATTGAGTGGTGGAATAAATATTCCTCCTGAAAACTCAGCTTTGGGGGTAGCTGGATATCGGAAGAAGAACTCCATGAAGAAAAATGCAGTATGCTGGACGTGTGGACAATCTGGGCACATGAAGAAAAATTGTCCGAGAGATGGAGCGGGTTCGACAAAAGGCTCTGGGTCAGTTAATGGAGAGACTGATAATGTCGCTAACATTGTCTCCTTGGATGATGATCTTGCTCTCTAAAAAAGGGGGCATGTACATCCTCATGGCATGTCGCTAATCCCAAAGTTGTCATGATAGAGGATGTGTTACTGTTAGCGGGTCCACAAGTTTGCACACGGGCATTGGTTTGGCATTAATGCAAGGTGTGTGGTGGAATTTATGTCGATGGCTGATGAACTTCCAGGAAAGCCAAACATGGGAGTTGCACCATAATTTTTCAGCAAGGTTATTTTCGACATGTGCCGAGTAAAAAGCTTAGAATTGGTTTATTCTGAGTGGGTATGCTTTTATGGTGGAGCATGATGCTATGAAGCATAATAATTCTCTACATTGAGAGTTATGTTATTTTCAGGAAATCTTCATTAAGGTAGAGTGTGGTTGTGAGATCAACCAAAGTCGCCAAGGTGGATATTGTTGAGTTTGGCTCCTTTGTTGTCCCATATTGGTTGGGGACAACAAATGGGCAAGGGCTCTTGCTTATATAAGGAGGTTGCTAGTTCCTTAGTCTATGCACCAAACAAAGTTAAAGGTTTGTATGACAAATTTGACTATAGTTAAATTCCTCCTTTGAGGTGAGAGTTGTAGAGTTTGTCTTGGGTATTTCTTTGTGGGTGTGTTGGTGTATTAGGGGATTAGGTGAGAGGAAAAATTGTGTGATTGTAAGAATTTTTCACATAGTGGATTTTCTTCTTGTTTCCGTGGTTTTTCTCCAGTTTTGGAGTTTTTACGTAAATTCTCTTGTGTTATTATTTTCTAATATTTTTTGTCTATTAAATATCCTTGGGTGTGAGTTTAGGAGGTTCTAAATTTTCAACAAAGTAGACCGCTGCCATGAGAAGTAGCGGCAGCCGCCGTGTTAAGCTAACTTCTTCGTTTATGACGTGTCGCCACTCCTCAAACAGTTGGCCTAAATCTTCCATTTCCTAAGTGGTTTGAGGGAATTCCCAGTCCAGATCAACACCGTTGATTCCATATCTTCTCGCCACGTCGATCGCTAAGTTGATGAATATTCCACGAGTTACACGCTGAGACACCATTCTTGCATAGAATTGCTTGTCGCCATTGACTCCACCAAATGAGACAAGGGTCTTTACAGGTGAAGCTTTCTGGTGAAGGGTGGTGGTGAAGTTGGTGAGAAGTATGCCTGTGGAATCCGAAACCTTGAACTTGTAGGTGTTATTATCTGGCGAGAGAAAGGCATAGAAGATGTGGGTAAACAGAGTTGTGTCAATGTCGGATGGTAGGAGAATTTCAGACCATGAAGGGTAATAAGCACCTTTGATCGCTTTAGGTGATCCCATAGCACCTTCATTGGACATAGTGAAGAACACAATGACTGGAATGATAAAGATCGAAACTTTGACCCTGCCCATACTTGTCAATGCACTTCACAGTCCAGAACTACTTCAGGTACCTGTAAAGGTATGATATACTTGTATATATAATGTACTTCTGATGGTTTTGGATAAATGTGTTCGTCTAATGTACCTAAGAAAACCTTACTAGAAAACCAATCTTTGAGAATGGTGGTGATAGGTGACTTATGACTGAAAAAGATGATGTTCGAATCTGTCTGAAATGGGATATAAAAGCAATTTAATAATGTCTATTGAAGCCGTCTCCCTTGACTTATTCAACTTCCTTTGCGAAAACTCAAACTGAGGTTTCAATTTTTAACTTCCTTTGACAGAGGTTTTACTTCACTGTCGTGTGAGAATATATTGCAAAGTAAAAACTGATACGAACTCCATCGGATGAATATGATCCTGAAGTGAGTAACCTGTACATTGTTAATCAGTTTTACGACTCATAGTGATGGCGTGGTGGTTGCTGTGGTGTTTAGGGGTGATGGTTGAAGTTTTGGAAAAATTGGAATTTTCCGAGTATAAACAAACAGGTAGATTGTAAGGTGAATTCCAGACAAATGGCTTGGAATTTAGAGGTGGTTCTTGAAGCAAAATTGTAGAATAGGATGTGGGCTACAACTTTGCTGAAGGAAGTTGGTTAATCGGATCAACGGGTGAAAAGTTATGAATTTTTTAATTTAACTATGTTCTGGAATTCGTGGCTGCAGACTAGATAATTTCAAAGTGCATTTCTGGACAAACGGCTGGGCATTTTTGGGTGGTTCTTGAGGCTAAATTGAAGTTTAAGAAGTGAACTACAAAATTGATGAAGGAATTCTGTCAAAATGATGAGCAGAAAAAAAGATATGATTTTTCTTGTTTTGGATGTTTCGAATTAGGAATCTAGGGGGATTTTTAGGAAATGATGCAAAGGGGCTGATGTGAAGAATTTGATTGAAATGGAAGATTAGATGAATGAAAGGGAATGATCAGGTGAATAAGGAAAGATAATTGAGTGTTTTTGGACTACACACAAAACTCAATTGATAGTTTTTGGAAACTAATAAAACCCAAATAAAGATGATAACTTGCAAAAGCAAATCTCACTCACAATTTGAATTTGATAATCTGACCTTCCTTTCGAGAGATTGCACACATAAATATGGGAAAAACGAAAATGAATGACCTATTGGATGGCTACATGAATCGGCCTCTCAACAAGTCATAAATACACATTTAACTCTCCTAAATAGGAAAGTTACACATTAATAATTGAAGTTAAATAAGTCTAAATTAAAAACATTATAAAACCAACATAAAAAAGGTAATTAAATATTTATTAATCTCACAACTCAGTCGAATTTGACCAAGACTTGGGCTGAACTATTGGGCTTCAAATTAGGCTTGAAGATCATCAAAGAGTGCAGCAAAAGTTGGCCTTCTCAACCGAACAAGCACTAGGATTTGAGCCCTAAAAAATCACACATTTGTAAATCCCAAAAAGCCTCAACAAGACTTGGAGCTTTAGGATTAGATTAACATCTTCTTCCTCAAGCTTTTCATCAATTGAACCAATGTCAGCTCCATCACTTGCACTAGAAGTAAACGAACCAAGGCCCATGTTGGCAATGTCTTCATAAACTTGGCTAGATGGACCTCCATCATTCTCCCATGCTTGGGAGGACTTTCCTTCATCCTTGAAGAGTAATAGGATGACTCCACCATAATCAACATCATGCCCATGAACAACTCAGCTGAATTTGACCAGGACTTGGGCTGAGCTATTGAGCTTCAAATTAGGCTTGAAGATCATCAAAGAGTGCAGCAAAAGTTGGCCTTCTCAACCGAGCAAGCATTAGGATTTTAGCCCTCAAAAATCACACATTTGTAAGTCCCAAAAGGCCTTAACAAGACCTGGAGCTTTAGGATTAGATTAACATCTTCTTCCTCAAGCTCTTCATCAATTGAACCAATGTCACCTCCATCACTTGCACTAGAAGTATCCGAACCAAGGCCCATGTTGGCAATGTCTTCATAAACTTGGCTAGATGGACCTCCATCGCATAGGTTGAAGACGACAACTAGCTAAAGCTTGAATTTCAGGTATTGACGCCTTCTTATGCTACTTACGAAGTTATGATTAGCTTCCACTTGTCCCTTACCTTTTTCACTTGGATTTAGCAATTAGCATAACTTAGTGTAAGGGTATTGTGCTTTTGTGCTTCTGGTAAGCTCTGAGAACATATAAGTGACTCTCTTCTCAAAGGACTAGGAAGTAGAGATTGGTGTTGATAACAGAACAACAAAACTTAATTCAGTGAACTTATTCAAGTCTTGGCCTCCCAGGGATGAAATATAAATTTGATTTGCTTTAACCAGTAGAGTTTATCTCTTATGTGTTTTATTAACTTAAAATATCTTAATTCGAATCATCAAATAGTGATTATAGTTTCACCATCATTAAAAAAAATTAAAAAGAAATAAAATTCATAACAAAAAAGTCGGTCATAAAAAACCACCATAATTTTTCTTTTAGCAGATAACATTTACAATCCTTGACCTTTAATTGCTGTCATGTGCAGATTATTTTGTAGATGCTCAATTTAGCTGATGTTAGGTAGGGACTATCAACTTTTTATGTGTTATTCTGAATCATTATCTGATTTGACCATCTCTAATGATTTGGTT
>JAOQMQ010000007.1:24019282-24032472 GCA_027563845.1 Erythroxylum subrotundum
CCTAATTTAAAGCCCAAAATTATATACCCAATATTACAGTGCCATTGGATAGCAATTTTCGCTACCGAAAATCAACCAGTTCGTCACTTGGCGATTTTTTCGGTCCGAAAATTTTCTCCGGAAAATTCCAAAAAAAATTCCTAAAAATCCCTTAAAATAGAAAACACTCAATGGCTCACTCAAAATAATTTTTCAAACCCAATAACCACGTTAATCACAATAAAATTGCATTATGCACGAACACTGGGAATGTCATGTATGCATATACAGTGCACAAATTGCTCTGTGTATCAATACTAGTATGTATGAGCAGTCCTATGCATGAACAGTCCTAATAAATCCCAATTCATCTCATCCTATGTCAAATTACTATTCTACCCTTCCAGCTGAGGGTGAGATGTTACAATTTATCACTGGAAATGCTGGCTCTAGCTCCAAAAAAAAAAAAAACCAATGGAAGCCAAGGACCATACCCCGAATGCCTGCGTGGAGAAATTTCCTTCCTTCAATATCTGTTGGAAATGTGTCAGAACAACTTTGGGTAACTGGGGTATCAATTTTCGCTTCCAAGCTCCATCCGCTTTCGCATTTGTTGTCACACCTTGGGCTCTCGGGTGTCTGCATTGGAGTATTTGTGCGCCTGCGAGAATTTTGGATTTTTTCTGGATAACGCTGGGAAGGCTTCCTTCAGGCCCGAAGGCTCTCCGACTTCCATCCTAACGCCCCTCAGCCCTACTAAGGTCTGCCCGATGGGAGGAGCAAACCCAGGAACGTCAACGCTAGCAGAGACATCAAAGCCAAACTCCTCCACCGCTTGAGGAGGCGGCCCGCCATCATCAGTAGAAACCATGGTCGCTGCTATGGAACTTCCATGGATCTTCCATGGATCTTAGCCCCGCTTGCTTCTCTCTCTAAAGTTGGGTCTCCGCTGATTTGGGTCGCTAACAGTAGATCTGGATCTGGGTTGAAAGAGACACTGATAGTAACCAATTCATATGGCGGGACAATGTAGTTAGGAATAACAGATAACAGATTAGCGGTTAATTCGTTGATTCTTTCATTGTTGCTTTCTTGTATAAATAATAATAGATTGCTTGTACCAAGATATAATAATGGTGAATGAAATATGAGAAATCCAAAGAATTCACGGTGAGTTCTTGGCTATTCATAAATTGTTCTGAGTCCTATCATTGGTATCAAAGCTTTTCCGATCCTTGGCCATGGCAAAGGAACAAGATCCCATGATCTCGAGAAGCGAGTTGAATCAATGATTAATGAGATCGATTAGAAGCAGGAGGCGATGCGTAAACACACTGATGCGAAATTTGCTGAACTCATGGAGATGATTCGAGGTATCAGCTTACAGAACCAAGAACGGGTAACGGCAACGGCGGATGCAGAATCCGATAGCCGTGAATCGCATGTGGGTGGAATTCGACAGAGTTGGGTTAAATCTACTCGTTTAGAGTTTCCTAAATTCATCGGCGACGGGTTAGATGGGTGGCTACTGCGCGTTGATTTTTTTTTAGGTGGTGGATGTTTTACCGACGAAGAAAGTGAAAATTGTGACTCTACATCTCGAAGGGAAGGCTCTTCAGTGGCACCAAGGCTTTGTTAGTCTCAAAGGCACCACTGCTTATAATAATTGGAAGGAGTATGTGACTGCTTTGATTGCTCGATTTGGTGATAAGGCTTTTGAGGATCCACTTGCTGATCTAAGGAATCTCAAACAGGTATCAACTCTTCAAGTTTACCATGATGCTTTTGATGAGGTATATCCTAAGGCCGGTATAAGAGAAGATCAAGCATTGAGTTTTTTCTTGTCTGGGTTAGTAAATGAACTGCAAATGCCAGTTCGAATGTTTAAACCTAAGACTCTAGCTAATGCTTATGCTCTCTCTATGCTCCAAGAATTGACTGTAGTTGCAATTCAAAACAAACCTAAGCCATCATATTCCAAGTCGACATTACCTTCTACCACAAATTTTTCCCACTCTAAGCCTATAACACTTTCAACACCGGTGCTACAAACATCAAACACTCCTGTTATTTCTCTGAAGGAACCATCTACTACCATCCTTCCTTATAATTCTAATCGAGCCTTTAGAATCACTAACAAGGAGATGGATGAACGTAGGGCAAAAGGGTTATGTTTTTGGTGTGAGGAGAAGTATACTATGAACCATAATTGCAAGAAGAAACGTTTGTATGTCAAGCAATTAATGCCTAATTATGATGATGAATTAGAGGAGGATTCTATTATGGAAATTGAGAATTGTACCGCAGATGTTCATCTTTCATTGCACGCTATGTGGGGTCTATCTAGGGCTCAGACTATGTACATTAGAGGGGACTGCAATCATAAAAGGTTGAGAATTCTTGTAGATACGGGTAGCACTCACAACTTTTTAAGTGCTACGATGGCAGCCAAACTTAAATGTGTGCTCACACCAGGTGCTGCAGTTCCTGTTGAGGTGGCGAATGGTCAAAGTTTACAGTGTAATAGTAAATGCATGAATTTTAAGTGGCAAATGCAGGGTACTTGGTTTACTGCTGACATGTATATCATTGATTTGGACTCTTATGATGTTATATTGGGGGTCTAATGGCTGTCAACATTGGGGGAGATCAGCTGGAATTTTCGGACTATGAGGATGACCTTTATGGTATGTAATGAAGAAAAAGTATTACAAGGAGAAGCTTGGAAACTTAGAGGGAATGAGTTGAATTGTCTTACCTTATATGAGAAGCAGTTAGAGATTGCAGAGATTGCTGACAGTCTTGTTGGTGAGGAATTGTTTTGCTGTAAATTAGAGAGTAGTGATCGGTGGCCTGAATTGGAGTTGTTAATGGCACAGTATAGTAATGTTTTTCAGGAGCCAAGTTCCTTACCACCTAAGCGAGCACATGATCATAAGATACCATTGAAGGACGGTGCTTCTCCAGTTAATATAAGACCGTATAAGTATGCAGCCACGCTGAAGTATGCTATTGAAACCTTAATTGGTGACATGTTGAAAGCTGGAGTGATTCAGGCTAGTACAAGTCCCATTGTATTGGTAAGAAAGAAGGATGCTAAATGGAGACTGTGTATTGATTATAGGGCATTAAACAACCAGATGGTGAAGGATAAATACCCTATTCCAGGGATTGAGGAGCTGCTGGATGAGCTAGGCAATGCTTCTTATTTTTCTAAGATTGACCTTAGATCTGGTTATTGGCAAGTGAGAATGTATGGACCTGATATTCCTAAAACCGCTTTCAAAACCCATGAAGGCCATTACGAATTCTTGGTTATGCCATTTGGCTTAACCAATGCCCAGGCCACGTTTTAGAATCCGATGAATATTGTGTTCAAAGCCTTTCTGCGGAGATTTGTTTTGGTTTTCTTCGATGATATCCTCATTTACAGTGCTTCCATGGAGCAGCACGTGATTCATTTGCAGCAGGTTCTTCAAGTTATGAGAGAAAACAACTTACTTGCTAAACAATCTAAATGTGCTTTTGGGTGTAAATCTGTGGAATACCTAGGGCAAGTTATCTCAATGGATGGTGTGGCAACCGATGAAAGTAAGATTACTGCAGTACAACAGTGGCCTGTGCCGAAAACTCCAAAACAATTGCGGGGTTTCCTAGACCTCACAGGATATTACAGATATTTTGTTCAGAATTATGGGGTCATTACAAGACCATTGGTGGATCTATTGAAAGAATCTGTTTTTTTATGGAGGAATGAACACCAGATTGCGTTTGTTAAATTGAAGGAGGCAATGGTGATTGCCCCGATTCTTGCATTGCCTGACTTCACCAAGGATTTTGTCATAGAGACTGACGCATCTGGTGCTGACTTTGGCGCTGGCATTGATGTAGAATGGCCATCCAATAGCTTTCATTAACAAGTGTTTGTCTCCTTGGCATCAATTGTTGTCAGCTTATGAAATGGAGCTTTTTACCATTCTTTTCGCAGTAAAGAAGTGGCATCATTATTTGCAGGTCCAGAAGTTCATCATTTACACTGATCATCAAAGTTTACATTACCTGCTGGAGCAACAACTTAGTACTCCTACACAACAAGCATGGATGGCTAAATTGATGCAGTTCGGTTATGAAATTCGGTACAAGAAGGGCGTTGACAACAAGGTTGTAGATGCTTTGTCCAGACAACCTGAGGTATCCCTACTTTCCTTGACCTCCTTTATTCTTCCCACTGAATTATTTATGCAGATTTAGGAGACTTAGCAATCTGATTTGCATTTGTCGTCCATTATTCTGGAAAAAGTGCAAAATCCTCATTGTCATCCTAAGTTTTCTTACTTGAATTCCCAATTGAGAAGAGATGGTTGACTAGTTGTTGGGCAGAATGTGATTTTGTGAAATAAACTCCTTGAAACATTTCATGCATCAACACTTGGGGTCATTCTAGGCCATGGCTACTTATAAATGATTGGCTGCTTTAGTGTATTGGCCGAAAATGTTGAAAGATATCGGGAAATTTGTCAGGCATTGTTCCATCTGTCAACGGTATAAGCCTGAGTTATTGGCTCCTGCTAGGTTGTTGCAACCATCGCCACCACCTGTTTCGTTGTTCACTGATTTGACCATGAACTTTATTGAGGCATTTCCAAGTTCCCGAGGCAAAATCATTATTTTTGTTGTTGTTTATAGATTGTCAAATTTTGCTCATTTCATTGCCTTATCCCACCCATTGACTGCTAAACATGTTGCTACTGCTTTCCTTGATCATGTACAAATTGCATGGTATGCCTCAAAACATTACAAGTGATCGTGGCTCCACCTTTCTCAGCAGCTTTTGGAGATAATTTTTTCAACTTCAAGGAGTGCAATTGCAGGTCGTGAACAGGTGTCTTCAGTGTTATCTTCGGTGTGTCACTGGTGACTTAACACATTCTTGGGTTCAGTGACTTCCCTTGGCTCAATATTGGTATAATTCAACGTTCCATTTATCCATACATATGTCCCCTTTTGAAGCTCTCTTTGGGTTTCTCCTGCCATCCACAGTCCTTATTTTCCCCAAGACTCCAGTGTGGCTGCTGTTGACATTTACTTAAGGGACAGGGAATCTACAATTGCTCTACTTCAACATCACTTGCAACGTACAGCTTAGCCTATGAAGTCTCAGGCAGACAAGCATCGCACTAATCGCACTTTTGAAATTGGTGATTGGGTGTATTTAAAACTTAAGCTGTACCGACAAACTTCTCTCCGGCCACTACATCAGAAGTTTGAACCAAAGTTTTATGGGTCATATCAAGTGTTGGATAGAGTGGGTGCCATTGCCTATAAGTTGAATTTGCCCCCTGCAGCTCAACTACACAATGTCTTTCATGTTTCTCAGTTAAAGCCAGGCTTCCCTCCTACAGATCCAGTTCCAGATCTTCCATCTATTTCTCATATCCAGGATGCTATGCCACAGGTGGTGTTGGATCGTCGAACAGTGAAACGCAAAAATGCAGCTGCTACACAATGGTTGGTGCATTGGAAAGGGTTCTCTCCTGCTGATGCATCTTGGGAGTTCGTCGATGAGTTAAGTACGAGATTTCCTTCTTTCCTTAAGGCCAAGGAAACTTAAGTGGGGAGTATTATGGTGGGACAATGCAGTTAGGAATAACAGACAACAGATTAGCGGTTAATTCGTTGATTCTTTCATTGTTGCTTTCTTGTAGAAATAATAACAGATTGCTTGTACCAAGATATAATAATGGTGAATGAAATATGAGAAATCCAAAGAATTCACGGTGAGTTCTTAGTTATTCATAAATTGTTCTGAGTCCTATCAGACACCTTCCTTCTTGCGTCGCTGCTCTCGTGTCGGTTCTGTCCCTCAGATCAGAAACCCCGTCTCGTACTCGCAGCCGCTGCTTTCGCACTCGAAGTCGCCCAGCCTTTTTATTGAATTTTAAATATGGGCAGAGTGCAGAGTTCACTAACAAGAATTGGGCTTGGGTCAACCATTGTCCAAATAATTAGAACTAGTTTTTTGGATAGTTGACTCTTACCTCTTATAAACCCATTTACATTTTCATGTTTAGTCAATATGGGATACTCTAACACTCCCCCTCAAGTGCAACTGGAGCTGGACATCCAGTTATCACTTGAAATATACGCAGTGGTAACCGGATCGGGCCGCTGGGACTGGACATCCAGATTGACAATTAGGAAATTAATAATCCGGAACAAACCTGCTCTGATACCATATTGAATTTTAAATATGGGCGGAGTGTAGAGTCCACTAATAAGAATTGAACTTGGGTCAACCATTGTCCAAATAACTAGAATTAGTTTTTTGAATAGTTGACTCTTACCACTGATAAACCCATTTACATTTTCATGTTTAGTCAATATAGGATACTCTAACACTTTAACCCCTTGCTTGATTTGGTAGATCAAGAACTTAGCTTCTCTCTCCGCTGGTTTGGGTCACCGGCGGTAGATCTGGGTCTGGGTTGAAAGAGACTCCTTCGCACTCGCACTCGCTGCTTTCGCGCCGCTGCTCTCGCACTGCTGGGTGCTTACTTCTTCTGGGAGGTCACATTGTGCTTTGCAAAAGCTAAGTTTCTTCTTTGTATTCGAGGGAATTGCTGTATTTTCTTTTAGCATAGATTAGAAGCAGCAATTCAGGATCTTATCAATCCGTTGTCAGGCCAAACTTCAACGTTAAAACCATGCTGGTTGTAAACTCAAGAGTAGTCGAAGTTGTTGTGTCCAAACTTCCAGGAATTGGGTCAATCAAGCCATGTCATCAGGACATTAGGAGCTTTTGCAGTCAATGGATATAATGATGCATAGCTTTATTGCAACTTAGATCAAGATAACATTATAAATAACAAAGCTGACCAACAGGCAATGCAACTTCCAGTTTCTTGAAGCAGTGAGTTTGATTTTGTTATTGCATCTTCTGTTTGACGAACTCTGAAGATCCTTGCCCCTAACCCATCACTGAATCAGCTTCAAGCAGAAAAAGTTTTCAAGTTACAGCCATTGGAGTCATGCATTGTTTCTTGCATCTGAATCAAGTTCCATCCATGGATTCAGCTTTGCTTGTTGCCTGAACTTCAGGGGACCTTTCCGAAGCTTGCTTCTCCGACTCCCATACAGTTACTTTGTCATCCGCTTCAAACCCAAA
This sequence comes from Erythroxylum subrotundum, assembly GCA_027563845.1. Taxonomy (NCBI): domain Eukaryota; kingdom Viridiplantae; phylum Streptophyta; class Magnoliopsida; order Malpighiales; family Erythroxylaceae; genus Erythroxylum; species Erythroxylum subrotundum. Next base: position 24,026,427 of record JAOQMQ010000007.1, read on the forward strand.
TCAGTGCCAAAACAAAAAACAAAAAGCATTTCAATAGAAGGTGACATGCTCTTGAAGATAAAGAATACATAGAAAAATGCAATCCCATATTCTAGAATGAAGGACAATATAAACTTCTTCGAGGTATAAATTTCAATCCAATTTTCCAGATAAAACCAATCTAGAGTTACAGTGATTGTACTCATTTATCTTTCAATCTTCAAGAGGCTGACTTCCTAGACATGTTCAAATTCTATCGGCAACCCAAAATATTAAAAATCAAGATTATTCATTCATAGGCACACTACTTAAGCTTACAAGCAAAATCTGGATATCAATCTGGAGTTGGATAACCTGACTCATTAGTCCGGAGAGATAACATATCTGTATTTACCTATGAAGGAAACTAAGTGGCATAAAGTAGGTTCAACCCCAGCAATTAGCTTCTTCATTTTCCTCAGCTCAGCAACTAAAAAGTTCTGTTCTTTCTTCCTTTTAAAGAAGAAGCTTAGGGACGTGTATTTTGCAACTAAAAAGGAACGCAATTTCCTTAATTGATCATCCACTCCAACAAGAAAAACTGTCAAAAACTAATCAATCATAAGTAAAAGATTGAATCTTTCAAACTGAAATAATGAAATTAAGGTGAAAAACAATGAAGGGTTAAAGGGGAAAAGAAAACAAATAGAAAAGGAAGGGACGCAAAGGAGTAATCTCACAGGGAAGCCGGTCTTGATTAGGTACCAACTCCATGGAAGCTTCAGTTAAAACAAACCCAATTGCTAACTTGACATACCAATCCAGAAACTTCATCCTAAATCATCAATAACTCTAAAGAAAAAAAAAGAAGGGCTGAAAAATTTTTGAAAGGAAAACTCAGTGCAAAAGTTTTAATCTTTTCGAACGAATTCACATAAAAATGCAAGGTTTTACTTTTGATCAATGATCTGCAAGTTAAAAGAATACGTCAAGTTGGCCCAACTCCAGGCAGTGTAACCCAAAACACTGCATAAAACCTAGTCAGTTCACACTGAGAAAGCATGTAAAGTTATAAAATGAAGCAATTATCTTGATTTCCATTTTGTCATGGAGAGAAATTTCAGAGAAGCGAAAAAGGAAAAAGAATACCAATCTCCCGAAAAAGAACTGAGAAAGTATAATATAGTGTGCATCACCTTCACTACTAACTCAATTTTAGATCACAGATATTAGTAGCTTAATCCAACAAGAGTTGAAACTCTCAACAGGTAATCCATTGTTGCAGTTAACCCAGGTTCTATCCTTTTTATTTAACTACTGCTGCATAAGCTTAATGTCTGTGGAAATTGCATTTCCGAATAGATTCTGAGAGACCAAGGTAACCTGACGATGGTTACATTAAAACCTGCTAATAGTCTATAAGGAAGGAGAAAGCTACATCCTCACCTTCCTACAACTTCCGAAATTGTTTCAAACTGAACAGATTTCAGACTTTGTTGCAGGCGTGCTTTTGATTTCTTCATCTGTTCTCAATGAGAAAGCAGGCTTCTTGGGAACTTTGGCTACTGCAGTTTCATTTTTCAGCATTAACGAAACCTCCAGCGTTGAAGGCCTAGCAGTAGGTCTTCCTGGACACATAACAGAGAGATCTGAAGGCAATTCATTAATTTACGAGGGGTTTCTATGTCATCCAATGATTGATCCATGATTTCCATGCCCTTGTCTTTTTTCCACTGGTTATACACCTGCCAAGAGAACCAGATGAATATCCATATCAAACCGAAAATTTTGGTTTGCAGTGGTGCTAGTAAGAAAAATAACAGACTTAAATTTTCATGTAAACCAACCACAGGAATTCCTCTCACGAGTCATGATTGGCAGGCTTAAATTTTAAATCCACCTTTTAAGATTCCCTGGAAAAAAATGATTCATAATCAATACCTCCAACAATCTACCCTGTAAATCAGGCAGAGTACTTCAGAAGGAGACGTTAGAAAACTAGTCCATTCTTAGAATTTTAAGAACTAAGATTGCATATCAGTCACAGCAGAATGAAATATTTAAGTATGGTGAGAGTATAAGCAACAGAAAACTTTGCTTGTGGATAAATGCAATCTGTTACCTTGTAAATTAGACCATATCCTCCTTCTCCAAGCTTAATTTGAAACAAAAATGCATCCGTAGATTTCTCAATTTCGGAGGAATTTAACACGACCAGATTCAGCATGCTAATGTCAAAATCTCCGGAAGCTGCTGCGTCACTTGCTTGCAACATGGATCCTTCAACTGCATTTCCTAATCCACCAAATATGAGGGGATTGCTCATCAGAGGCGACAGAGAGCTCATATGACGTTGAATTAATATTAGCAAAAGCGCAGATGAGGTGAGTTTATACTTCATAGTGTAGAGTACTAAGGGAATCACTGTGGTATTACCACTACCCTGCTTTAATCCATATTTAGAGAAAAGTACTTGGAATAGGAGTAACATGGAGGCTTTATAGCCACTGTAATTCAGAAGCAGCAATGAGCCAAATAACCATAGTTCCGAGTTATTGCGTGCACTCGACTGTTTACCTAATATGCACTTAAAGTGTTAGCTGACTTCGGATTCCTACAGAAAAGTTACTACATTCATCCACTTCATCTCTACTTTCACAAACTCAAATGGTCTTCTTGCTATTAAATGTAAACGTAGCAGTATCTTTTAGGTTATGTTAGTAGGCTTAATAGGAAATAAGGAGCTCCCTTAGATTATTGATCAGTTATATGGGTTTTTCCTTTCTTTTTTTGGTTAATTTAATATTTCTCAGATTCCGCTTCTTTTCCCAGCATGTTATTACAATAAACAAATGAATTCTGTTAATGTTTTTTGGAGTTTGTATGTTTGCCCTGCCTCCCTGGAGCACTGATCAGACAGAACATCAATCTGCTCTGTTTTCTCAGGCTTTTTATTTTTCTTTAGTTAGCTAAGAGACCTGAATTTGAGTCGTTGAAGGATTGAAAGTTCGGAAATTGACAACAACATTTGTTTCTGATACTCAGCCACTGAGTTCCACAAAGTGTGTAATTGTGGCTTCTTGATATACATGCATTATTACATATAACAAGTATGTCAGGGACAATCTTATTCTGTGTTCATACAAACTTTGGTCTCTGGATTATCCTGTAATGCTGAACCCCAGGTAGATGCAGCTGCAATAGGAAATGGAAATAGCAGATTCATTAGAACTATTCACGCACATTAACTCATAAAAAAACAATCAAAGCTCATTTTATCCTAACCTTGTAGAGCAAGAGTCGAATTATCGTCTGTACCCAACTGCCAGGCGAAGTAGCCAAGCAATCCTTTGTCCTTGGCATAACTAACTTTAGCTGAAATGCTCTGTGTATCGTCATAACCGATCCATGTTGTTCCAGAGTAGCAGTAGTTGGACACATAGGTTGAATTATAAAGTGCTGTTGCGTTATTCTGTGCAAGGAAATCGTTGATTTGTGCATAACCTACAGAGCCATCGCTGCTTAAAGCCGCCCCAACAGTTGTTGCGAAGAAGCCATTTTGATTAGCATCTGCAAGCTCCCAAGCGTAGCCATAGAAGGGAAAGCCAAGTACTATCTTCTTGGCTGACAAACCTGCTTGAATCCAGCTTGTGACCCCATAGTCCCCACTAACTGTAGTTCCAGGATTGTACAAGGCAGCAGGTGGTCCTGTAACGTTTGACCAACCAGGACCGTAGAAATCATACGCCATCACGTTAATCCAATCCAAGCCGCTTGAAATGGAGTTGACTGGGTAGTCAATGGTATAATAATCAGATGAATAGAAAACTGCTGCGGAGAGAAGCAATGTAGTGTTCCCAGTTTGTGCAGATTCGTTGGCCACAGCAGCTCTCAGCTCGGTAAGAAGCAAACCGAAATTGGTCATCTTGTCAGTGGAGTTCGGATACTCCCAGTCCAGGTCTAGTCCGTTGAAGTTGTAAGTTCTTGCCAAGCTGATCGAGGAGTCGATGAATGTTGCTCGTGAACTAGCCTGACTTGCCATTGAAGCAAAGTCGTCAGCAATGGATCCATTACCTCCACCACCAATAGACAAAAGGGTCTTAACAGAAGGATTATTTTGTTGAACTGTTTGTGTGAAGGAAGAGAACTGAGCCTGATTTGCAGATGAAATGGTAACTTCGTTAGTCTGGGAATCAAGGTCAGCGAATGCACAGAAAAGGTGTGTGAAAAGGGTGGAGTTTATGTCGGAGATTGAAAGTCCGCTATCAGAATACCAGTAAGCGGCTCTGACAACACTTTGTGCGGCTGAGGAATGAAGCTGAAGAAGAAACAGAAGACATAAAAGACAGGGAATAGTTTTGGCAGCCATTGCTTGGTACGTCTGGATGGTATTATGGTCTGCTCTTGAGCCTTTATGTATAGATTTAATTCATTAAAAAGTTTGGTAATTGGCAGTGATTGACTTGACGACTTTGTCTAGCTTCTAACTTTGAATTTGAGATTTCTTCCAACTCTAGAATCTGGATATCGTGTTTGAATCTTCAAAAGAATACACGCCACAAAACCTGAAACAGTTGCATCGTCTTGCTTGCTTGATGTTTCTAGACCAGAGCCTATCCAAATCGGACTAAACTCGTTCTAACTCGATTCCAAGCTTGATCATGCTTAGGTTTTCTTTGAGCTCGTCTGAATTTGATTCAAAGTTTAAATTTTGATTTTTAAAACCTTATTAAACTCATTACCAATCCTGCTTTTCACGAAATAAATTTAATAAAAACAGAAGGTATTACACGGAAAAGGTTGCCTGAAACCTTGGTTTAATGACCAAATTGCATAAAACATTGGAAGACGTGAGAACGACAGATTTGTGGTCTAACATGTCTGCTGAAACATGAACGTTAGAGAGAGAAAAAAAAAACGACTTCCTGGATAAATGTTGATTACGATGATTACGTGCTTTGATTGCAGTAACTTGCTTCCTAGACTTCTTTGCGGATGACTTCACTCCGCATTAACCCTTTTTTTTTTTTTTTTATAAACACTATATCAGCTATCTCTTAAGCGTGGGCTAATTAAATTTTTGAATTGACGCAATAATATATAAATTATATCAATGGAGTATTTTGTACTAAATAAAGTCTTTACGATAAGTTCAATTGAAAAAATATAAATAGAAAGATTTAAAAACACAAAATCTTTTGATCTCATATCTTCTACTTTACTAATTTGATCACTCCTAAGACCTGCATTAAAACCCTCTTATTATACCTCCCAAAAGTCAAAATTTTTACCTCCCAAAAGTCAAAGCTTTTGTGGCAGTACCTATAAGCCAAGGATACTAAGGGAGGTTGACTTTTAAAGTATAAATTACTCTAAAAAATTTTAAAGTCTAATCTCATTTTTAATATAAAAATTAATATTAATAATAAATAAGATTAATTTTTTATTTTGATCTAAATTTATCTTAAAATTTGTTCAAACCGGCAATTAAATAATTAAAAACTCGACAATATTTTATTTCAAAATAATATTATGTTAAACTTTAATTTAATTAATTTTAATTATTTAAATTAAATTAGATTCAAATTCGAATTTAGTTTCTTATTTAATTAATTTAAGTGAAATAAATTTGTTAAGACGCTAATGAAAAAGTTATTTGCTTTTATTAATACGATGATGTGTGGAGAGATCGTGTTCGTCAGCTACCTGTCAACGGCGTTAAGTAAAACCTAACCGCTGTTATCAGGATCTTAGCGCGCGAAAAGCAGCGATAAAAGGGTCATGCTAAGCTCGAGCGCGTTGATACACGCGCCCCCACTCTTTGCTTATCTCAAAAATCCTCTATTTCCTTTGACCGACACTAAACACAGCACCGTTTGTTCTTCAATGGCGGCATCCTTGCGAATCGCCGTCGTCGGAGACGTCGTGAGTAGCTAAGCTCAATTAATATTTTGAAAGCCTAACTTTGTCTAATTTCTAATCAGGGTTTACGTCTGTACTTACGTTGAGTGTTTTTTCTTGAAGCATGATGATTGGAGTCTGGAGGAAGACACTAAAGCACTTCAATTTTTGCAGGTATTCGCTTAAT